>JAMPIV010009800.1:600000-820921 GCA_024509875.1 Oreohelix idahoensis
TCGACAGCGATGAAGAGATCAAGGACGAGTTCTATCAACAGGTACAAAAAGAAATGGAAACTACACCCAGGTACGATCTCATTATAGTAATGGGAGACCTAAATGCGAAAGTGGGAGCACACAATAATTATAACGAAAGAGTAATGGAGAAATGCGGCAGTGGAACAGCAAATGAGAATGGGGACAAATTAATAAGCTTCTGCAGTATTAACAACCTGGTCATTGGAGGAACACTTTTTCCACACAAGGAAGTGCACAAGTTAACATGGGAATCACCAAACGGACGAGACAGAAACCAGATAGATCACATAATGATCAATGGCAGATGGAGCCATGCACTACAAGACGTGAAAGTAAGAAGAGGCGCATATGTGGGAAGTGATCATCACTTAGTAGTAGCAAGACTGAAAGTGAAACTCAGAGCTGCATGACCAGTTGCAGTCAAACAGAAAAGATACAACATCACGAAACTGAAGGATCCCCTCACCAGAAAAGCTTTCGTGGTCGACGTAAAGAGAAGATATGAGATTATCAAAAGCCAGGAAAGAACAGAGACCGATGATGTTGACCAGAGATTCAACACCATCTCAACAATGTACAAGGAAAGCAGCAAGTCATGCTTGGGATTCCAGGAAAGAAAGAGCCAAGACTGGATAACACCAGATACGCTAAACACCATCGCGAAGAGAAAGGAAATGAAAAGAAAGAAAACAGAAGCTAAGTCTCCCAGATTAAAGGCAATATATAGTGAACAGTACAGTGAGCTGGACAAGGAAGTTAAACGTCAAACCCGTGCTAACAAAAGGACATTTCTGGATGACCTTGCAAGACAGGCAGAAGAGGCAGCACTGAGAAATGAATAAAGCACAGTATACAAAATAACTAAAATCATCAGTGGAAAACGAGGTGCAAATAATATTACATTAGTAAGAGATAAGCAAGGAAATCTCATCACAACAGTAGAGGGACAGGAAACAAGATGGGCAGAGCATTTCAGAGAAACTCTGAATAAGGAACCACCAGAGACACAATTGAATGTTCCTGAGGCTGAAAATGATCTAGATGTTAATACAGACATCCCACGAAAAGAAGAAATCATCACAGCAATCAAAGGGTTAAAGAATGGAAAAGCTCCTGGTCATGATAACTTAAATGCAGAGCTATTTAAGACAGACCCAGAGCTAGCAGCAGAAAAATACTAGGCAGGATAATTATACAGAGAATCTCAAAAGCAGTAGACCAGAAACTGAGGAAAGAACAAGCAGGATTTAGAAAGAACAGAAGATGTGTAGATCATATATTTACCCTCAGGAACATTATAGAGCAGTGCTCAGAATCAGGGCCGGATTAAGCTAGTGCGGGGCCTGTAGCATATGTTAAGAAAGGGGCCCTATATTTAAAAAAAAAAACAATAAAACAACACAAACATATTTGAACACATACATTTTTAATTTGCATAGTAATTATCATTATCAATTAATTCGTGCTTGTAATCCTATAAACTTGCCACTCATGTTGCTGGCGTTGTCATAACTTTGACCACGGCAGTCTTTAATATCAACGTCATTTGCCTTTAAAAAATTAAGTAGACTTTTAGTAAGCTGTTCAGCACTATGACCTTCCATATCCAAAAATGTCACAAATCTTTCAACTGGTCCAGATGGCAAAACAGCGCAGAGTCAAAGTCAGCTGGTCCATATTAGATATATCTGGAGTAGAATCCAATGAAACGGAATAATACTTGTATTTCTTCACTTCACAGAGAATGTGATCCAGTATGCTGGATCCAATCAGATTGATGAATTCCTCACACGTTGATTTAGATAGATATGATGTATGTCCAAATCCTTTGTTTGCATGAGTACTTATATGCTCTGCCAGAAAAGGGTCAAACTTGGCCAGTAATTCTAACAACCCTAAGTAATTCCCGTTATAAGGGTACCCAAAAATTTCATCACTGCCACGAAATGAAAGGCCTCGTTCTGCTAAAAACTTCACAACTTCAATTATTCGCTCTAGAAGTTTGTGCCAATACTTTTCTTGAATGTCCATTTGTTTCACAAGATGGGAATCGACACGTTCACCTTTGTTTTTACGCATCAACAGTGAAATTAAAGCGTGTCTATGTGAGGAGCTTTCTTCATGTCGACGCAATAGAGTGCTTGCATTTTTCCAGTCATTAAACCCTTCCACAGTAAACTTTGATGAACATTCTGAACTCATAAACTTGCATGGGAAACAGAATAGGCGCCCTTTACTTTCTGAATAGCATAACCATTTTCTTGCATGTTGCTTGTTGTGGTGAAATTACCGTGATACAACGTTAAAATATCTCCAATTATAAAGATAACGGGTAAAATAACATGTAGGGATAAAATTATACGTAAGATACGAAGATACATTCTCGCCTGCGCCAGCGTTTTCTACCGCCATTGAAACTAACTAGTTGGAACGTGCAGACTAAACGGTTTACCCTTTTAGACGGGAGGGAAACGAAGATAAAAGAAAAAGAAAAAAAAATGACGGTCGGAACACTTGTTTGAATCTAAAGGGCAAAAAGACGCAATTTGTAGTTTAAAGGAAAAATCACGCCACTAGTTGACACAATGTAAGGAATTGGTAGAAAAACGACCTTAGCTCTTGTTAGAAACAGTCGAATCTTAGACGTTTTTACGGTAATTAGTTGTTTTGTTTGAATACAGCGGCAAACGTCGTGGACGAAGGTTCAAAAACAGATTTCAAAAACTAACCTTGAGAAAAGTAGGGCTGTCTTTAATAATAAAGTTATGAAAATAAAACCTAGCTAGTTTGATAGCCCATCTTGAGCAGAGAAATAATATACTTTTAATTATACAGACGGACAGATAACACGGAAGATATTGACAAAAGACCGTATTGTTCCAATCAGACTAGCGAACAGTTTTTTGTGCATCCTTTCACTAAAGTTACATTTTGGCGTCCTTGAGACTAAAAATGCAAAAATCAAACTGCAGATGAACGAGGGGCAAAGTCGGAGGATAGGAGCTAAAAATAACTTAGTGGGGCAGGTTTGTGTAGTTTTTTCATGTAGTTAGTCCAAAAAACAAGTGTAATTTTGGAAAAAATACTACATACTAGACTGAGACTGGACTGAAATTTGACTTTTAGTTTGAATATTTGAAAATGTTAGAGGGGAAGTCCGCTGATTGGACAAAAGCATTCATATTATTGAGAAAGAGGCGCACACTTGTGCCATTTGATAGAAGACTGTCCATTGACACAGTACGTTACTGCTAGAGGTGATTTCCCGGAATTATTAAATAAAAATCAGTGGGACGCCCTAATCTAGCCAGCAGCTCAGCTGAGTTTTGCTAGCACTAAGTAACTTTGTTCTCAATTCTGAATTGTGGTAAGGGAAAAAGCATTTATCTTGTTTATTTTAATATTTTGAGTGATTGATACTGCCATATCATGAAAAATGATTACGACAAGTAAGTGCTTGCTCTAGGTCCCCAGCCGCAGTTCAGGGTCTAGAGACAAACAAATAATATATGAAAACCTATCTAAGACTATGGAAGGCGGATCTATTATTGACATCAGTGGGAACATATCACCCACCTTATTGAATGGAAGAGGAAACTATTGAACATATTTCGGATGCAATGCAGTCTTGGGAAACTGGTACTAATTGATAACAACTGGGTGAGATGTGCTAAGTTGGGCAGAGAGATCTGACCCAATCTGTGTAATGTTGTTTTGTGGTGTTGTGTGTAAGAGTGGCGCAGTAAACAGAGTGTTGACACATGGCACAAATTTTGTTTCAGAGTTTCTGATCTGGCACTACGATTGTGCCAGATGCTTTTGTAGAAGTACAAAAGCGGGTGTCTGTGCAGCCTAACATTTTACTCCAGCTACTGAGAGGAGTGGGCCACAAGAATTCTGTACTACATCGTCACAGGCCAGTTAAGTGCAAACCTGGCCTGCTGGAGATTCATAAACTATTTCCACCATCAATAAAGAAATAAATTTTGTTATATAAACATTAATATCAGTCCATATGTCAAGGACAAGGAACTTTGTAGCCATAGATTTCATTTGATTATGCAATATATATATGCATTTCATTGATAAATACATATCATTTCATATGTTCTGACCAAAAGAAACAATTGGTTCAGGACTAATAAATTTAAAAAAAATTTTCAAACTTAAACTATAACAGCCAGAGTTAGTTCAGTGTATTATAGAGGTTATTATTATTATTAGACTTATTATTTACATGTGTGTGTCTGTGTATTTCATTACCTACACATTACATTTCAGTACCCTAGACTTTTAACGTAGCTAACATTCATTATAGTAGAATAGGTCTGTTTGAGGTCGTAAGTGGTAGCAGAAAGGCCTTCTGTAATTCACATAAACTTTTATCTCAGCAGCCTTCACAGCTGACCTCATCCAGTACACTAGGTAACATAACAACCATACAATAACATCAAAAACCACTACACTTGTTTGTAAGTTTATGAATATGTGTAAAATAAGACTTCTGACAGTATCGAGTTTTCTTTTCAGTGTCATACAATCGCACGGATGAAGAGAAGGCACTATCAACATGTTGACATTTTTCACTTCCCTTGGATATCCAATATTCACGCTCACAGTCATCGATATTGTTCGGCCAGTCACCAATATCATTAGAGTACTTCTTCGTTTCACTTATTCTTTCACATTCAGACTCAGTGTATACTGGGTTTTGCTGTATGTTTTCTGCTGCACAGCCTGCACTAGTACTAGTTATTCCTGTACTTCCAGCTTCAGCGGTTAGATTACCACCACCATGAACATCAAAATATTCTGTCAGCTTACGTGTTTTTGATATCACAAGCTGATCTCTTCTTTCTTTTTCTTCCTTCGCTTTACATTTTTCACTTCCAGAAGCATAAATAATTACGTCCAATATCTCTGTGTCTACTGCTCATTTTTTGAGTTTTCTAACCTTACAAATCAAGAAATTTTAATCAAGATCGAAAGAGAGTGCGAGCGCGCCGTATACCTCAATTAAAACAGGAAGTTTCCGTTTCCTAAATTCTAGTTTTTATTGTTAATGCAAATTCATTTCACAAAGAACGAAACAAAATTAGAGGGGCAGTCGCCTAGAGCCAAAAAATTGGCTTCCGTCCAAACGTGACCAAATTTTCAACGCCACTTAAATGGCTTCCGTCCGCAAACAGTTAATATAAAAATAATGAAGAGTCACACTAAGTCACCCTCTTATGCTCTTTCTCTCACAATTTCGTGACACCAAATGAAAAGGCGCTAAAGATGGCATAAATCACAAGATCATTGGTTTAACGCTCGTATTTTTTTTCTTCTTCTCTCTAACCAGCGGCACTCGAGCTTTCCAGCTCTTTTGGCCCAATGACATGTCACTGCGAGGCTGGGGGGTCAGTGGACTTTCCTTCCAACCCGGTCAGGAGCTTCGCTCCTTCTCATCAACGCTCGTATTAGAAGATGACCAAAAAATTATGTACATATTTATTGGTGCGGGGCCCCTAAAAGCGCGGGGCCCGTAGCATATGCTACTTGTGCTACTACGTTAATCCGGCTCTGCTCAGAATGGCAAAGACAGTTGTACATTAATTTCGTTGATTTTGAAAAGGCTTTTGACAGTATACATAGGGACAATTTATGGAAAATACTGAGGGCTTATGGAATTCCAAGCTGCATAATGTCAATCATAAAAGACTTTATGCCAACTTTACGTGCAGCATTGGGCAGAGCAACCTAACCTTTGAAGTGAAGACAGGAGTACGACAGGGATGCCCCTTATCAACCACTCTATTTTTAACAGTCATAGACTGGGTGATGTGCCAGACAACAGAGGGCAATCCAAGAGGAATAAGATGGACTACATTTTCTACATTGGAAGATCTGGAATATGCAGATGACATTGCACTGCTAGCACATTCACATCAACACATCCAGGAAAAAACGGATAGACTTAATAAGTATAGCCAGTAGGTGGGTGTTAAACTCTCTTTCTTTGTGTAGTTGTTAACTCATACTGGCTACTAGTTGTTGAATCATGCTTTATTTGCTAAATGATGTGAATGTCCACCAGTGGATAAATGTAGATGTTGGGACTGGTGTAGTAAAGTGTAACGATTGTCAACTCATCAAACCCAGCACAGTTTTGGTCATACAGGTCATCTTGTCCTGGAACGTGATGAGGCTCCGACAAGAATGTGAGTGTAAACAATGAGTGTGTATCTGAATGTCAGTACGCGAATGGTAGAATGATTCGATAGAGTTGACAGGTTGGTAGTACATCACTCATACTCACACTGTTCGAATTCAAGAAGTACTGGAACTACGGTGGTCTTTTTATAACATTTAATGAGACGCACACTTGGACAGTACGTGTATGGTTACAGGAACAAATGTCGACATAGACAGCATAATGTTGATCACAGGAATATCATCTTAAGTTAGCATTCATGCTTGGCAAATATCATAATGGAGCATTCGTAAATAAGCATTCAGCGTTCCATCATGTAAATCATCTGGCTTTACTGACTGGGCACGTCAGACCATAACCAATACATAGGAAGGCTCCTAGACCTAACCTCGTCTAGCGAATATTCCTTCACGTAAAGTTCAATATATATATATTTCATAATATAGGAATCCCAGACATGGGTTCTCACATGTAGCAGTGATCTCTTGGTTCATCGAGCGATAGTACAGGCATCCCTTTTTCTCACTCGATAAATACAAAGTATATGAATTTCAACATGGCTGTTCTCTCTCTCGTGAGCTTCACTCACTATAGAATATAGACCAAAATTAGTCATTCATTAAATGTCCTCATTTCTTCATAGGTTCTCTCATAGAGGTAATTGAATAATATCATACAATCCAGTGCTGATACATAGGAATGTCTTCTTCCTTTGAATGGATATTCTTTTTAAAAGTACCACTGTGCATCTGCTTATCAACAACGATGGCGAAGCCCAAGTTCATAATAAATTGTGGTTTTACCTTTTTATGCGAAATATAACTTTGCCATTCCTTGGCAAAAGAGAATAAACACTGGGGTAAAGTACATACAACATGTCTAAATGATTATCACTTTTCCCCATCCATATATAGATCACTATTTCGGCAAAAAGCCTGCTACAACAAAACTCGGCATCCTCACAGGATGACAGCCATGGATCACACACCCTTTGCTAGCGATACTTCCGCTGCATAGCCTTTGACCTTTTCTAGCGACAACCAAATTAGTTCGACTTAGAAATGCAAAGATATCCATATATAAGACAGACTCGTCCTACTCATACAAACACTACGTATAAATTCAGGCCATAGATATACTGAAGCAAGAACAATCTATTCCTACCCAGCCACAGAATAAATCGCAGTAGGCCTAGAGTCGTCTGCGGAGTCCGATCGAAGATGACAGAACTATTTTCAAGGGAAGCAACCCAAAAATGACTTCTCCTTAAGCACTTAAAAAGGAAATACTTTGCTTACAAAATATTTGCGAACATAATAAGAATATAAATGTATTATATTGCAAGATAGTAAAAATTGCCCTTTACAGTCTTACCACACCTCCCGGGAAAAAAAAAATAAAATTTTTTTTTTTAAATACATCTAGGAGCACCGTAGAATAGGCTCACAACGCAAGAATACTGCGCAGATGAAAATATCAGGAATAACTATAATTCCTAATATGACTGGTGAGAATATATATCTCAAAATCTGAGAGAAATTGTTTCCCTACGAATAAATGTTTCCAGGAAGGTGTGATGTACGTATAATACAATTCTGGTAATTATACAATGCATACCAAAAATTCACACTACAATCTTAAATTTATGATTTATGAAGAAACAATCATCAAAGAACAGCGGTGAATTAACATCAATAAACCGCTAAGTAGCGATACCATCATTCTATTATTAAATTACAAATGTGTATCTTAGTAAAGAAACAAAAAATAACTGTTGTAAAGTTATACATATTAAAAAGATCCAATATTTAACAGTTAAGTGGCATCATGTGGGCATCTGGACAGAATGTCCGCCATCACATTTTCTGAACCACGGATAGCTCGTACCGAAAAATGAAAAGGTTGAAGAGCGATTGCGTATCGAGTTGATCTCGAGCTCTTCAAGTTTTTACTTTGGATAGCCGTAAGAGCTTTTTGGTCAGTTTCCACTACGAAATGCGCGCCCAGAAGGAATCTTTGGAGTTTGAGAATTGACCAAACCATTGCCAATAATTCACGGTCTAAAACCGAGTAATTCCTTTCTGCAGCATTAAGTTTTCTGGATATGTACATTACAGGATGCAGAGTTCCAGAGTACTCTTGCATTAGTGCCGCTCCAATCCCAGTGGATGAAGCGTCACTACGAAGAACAAATGTCTTATCTGTTGTAGGTAACACTAAAATAGGTGGTGATGAAAACATAGTTTTGATCTTCTCTAGTGAAGATTGGCATTCATGAGACCAGTGAACCATGTTAGGCGACCCTTTCTTTAATAGTGTAGAGAGAGAGGTGCCATGATAGAGGACAGATTCGGAATGAAACGTCCATAAAATTGTATGAGACCTAAAAGACTTCGCACTTGCTTTTTAGTCCTAGGGATAGAGATGTTAAGTATCTTAGTGATATTATGGTCTTCTGTCTTCAAGAAACCGTGACCTACTCGATGGCCTAAGAAAGCAATTTCGCTAAAGCCAATACAAGCTTTAGATGGTTTTGCTGTCAGGTTATACTCACGCAGAGTTGATAATAATTCAACTAATCCTGAATAGTGATCTTCCCAAGTATCGCTGAAAAGACAGATGTCGTCTAGATAAGCAATGACATCTGACCGATACGATAGGATTCGACGCATCATGCGTACAAATGTAGCTGGTGCGTTCATAAGGCCGAAAGGCATAAAATTCCATTGGAAAAGGCCTCTGGGAGTAGAGAAAGCGGTAAGAGGTTTGGCGCGTTCGGATAATGGAACTTGCCAATATCCTTTAGACAAATCAAGTTTAGTGAAAAAATGCGATTTAGAAAGACGAGTAAGTAACTCTTCTAGTAAAGGCATAGGTTCAGCATCGAACTTCGTAACTTGATTCAATTTGCGATAGTCAACGCAAAGACGTATGTTATTGTCTTTTTTTCGAACAATAACCATCGGCGAAGAATATGCAGAAGTGGATGGTTCGATTATTTGTAAATCTATCATTTCATCCAACTCCTTTTCAACCTGTGTTTGGAAATGTATAGGGATAGGATAAGGCCTAACCCTAATTGGAGTATGTTCAGTTAGAACAATGTCATGCTCAATGACATGAGTTTGTCCAGGGATGTCAGTGAGGACATCCTGAAATGTTTGTAACATAGACGAAACTTGTCGCCGTTCTCCTAGAGACAAATCAGAGAAACAGTAACGTCTTTCCATGATTCACTAGAATGAAGTGGGATCATTGGAAGCGGGAGATTAACATCCGAAAAACTTGTTTCCTCATCCTGTATTACAGACAGTGATGAGTAATGACCATGTTTGACATGAGAATCGTCCGTTGCCTGGAAAATAGGCTGTAGATAGTCAGGACGTTCATGGAACTCCGTAAGCATATTGATGTGGAAGGTTTTATGCTTCCCGTTAATATCGACGATGTAGTCAACATCTGAAATTTTCGATATTATATCGTACGGACCTTTCCAACTAATAAGGAGTCTATTTTCACGACAAGGTAGCAAAACAAATGCTTTGTCACCAGGACAAAGTTGTCGTAAAGTTCTCTTCTTATTAGCAAATTGTCTTGCCTTCTGCTTAGCAAACTCAGAAGAGGACGTTGCCAATTTGCATGCTTCGATAATCTTTTGTCTCAGCGCGATGACATACTCGTAAGAAGATTTTGTGTCATCGTCAATATTGTCAGCTGTTATAAGATCATGCAGCAAAGACATTGGGCCGCGCGGTCGCGCGCCAAAGACAAGTTCAAAGGGCGAAAACCCTGTATGTTCATTGGGGACCTCTCTGTACGCGAAGAGGGCCGCGGGTAAAACCCTATCCCAATCCTGAGGATGATCCTCAGTTATCTTCCCTAATAAGTTCTTAAGTGTTCTATTTAGTCGCTCGACCATCCCATTGGACATAGGATGATAGATGCTACTCAAAGATCTCTGTATCTGTAGAGTAGACATTACTTGAGACATGGTATCCGATATCAGTTGGGTGCCATGATCTGATAATATTTCTCCGGGGAATCCCAGCCGAGGAAATATAAGCCAAAGAGCATCTGCAATGTCAGCGGTAGTAATGCTCTTTAGAGGGATAGCCTCTGGCCAACGTGTGCACATGTCTACACACGTTAAGATAAACTGATGTCCTCTAGCAGATTTGATCTTGAATGGACCAATGATGTCTATCGCCATTTTCTGGAATGGACGAATAGGAATATCTGCAGCCTGAATAGGCGCAGCATGACGAGGACCTTTGGATTTGACTTCTTGACATACTTTACAGGATCGACAATAGATCCGTATGTCCTTGTTCACAAAAGGCCAAAAGAAAGCCGCAAGAACTCTTGACTTTGTACGGGAAAAACCCATGTGACCAGCACACTGAGAGTCGTGTGCATGTTGTAAGATCTTAACTCTCAAATTCTTGGGTACAAGAATCTGAGAATGACTTGACTTAGTGGAGTCTTGCACCATACGTACAAGTACGCCATTCTTCATTGTAATCCAAGATTTACAATTTGAATCTTTATTCGGATCACCTTTTGTTACAAGAGTGAAGAATTTCTTAAGAGTCGGATCTTCTTCTTGTTGTTTTATAAACGAGTCACGAGAAATTACCAAGGGATCATCTTGGTTATGCACTTCATTATCTTCAACAGATGAAGTTTCAGGCATATTGAGAGCTTGAGCTCTAGTGACTACTGCATTAGCAGATTGCATATTTTGATTTTCCCAAACGGAAATTTGCTCCGGAGTGCATTCTTTGACTCCGTGAATGCGACCGATGATAAGATCAGCGATCGGATCCGGCAAAAGACATGCGTGTACATCTCCTGTGAAGAAAGGAGTAGCAATCCTAATGATAGCGGTAGAGTATTTCTCTATGGTGCCGCCAAATGTTACGCATTTGACTACTTTGCCTGTAGAATGAGAAGGATCTATGAGTGACTGCCTAACCCCAATAGTTGTGCATCCAGAATCAAAAAGTACTGAGACTGGATTGTCATTTACTAAACCTTTGTGTAAGACAAGAGAACCTCTCCCATCATGCGCGATTGACGCAGGAAGAGCGGGAAGAGGATGGCCACAGCTTAAAGTAGACACTGTGGTTGGCTCAAATAATGTTTTGCATTGGGGGCACTGAGATGCTCTCCCAAAATCAAAAGCGGCACATGCCATATTATTAGAGTCATCATTATCTTTATTTTGTTTATAGGCTTCGTGGGACTCTTGCTGTGCAGAGTTCGCCTGGTAATGAGCTTTATGTTTTTTGAATTGTGCTCTACCTCTGTTATTATTGCCTCTGTACTTATCATTGTTTCCACTATTATAACCTCTACTCGGGTTTGAATCATAGCTCCTTTGGTTACTATCATCATATTCATTATAATGAGTATCTCGGTAATTATGATCCTGTTGTCTCCATGAAGGAAAACTTGGATAGTTTCTAGAATGACTTCCTTTGCGAAAGTTCCTGTAATTATGACCACCCCTGAATCGAGGGCTGTCAGCTCTTCTCCAGGTATTCGAAGAAGAACCCTGAAATGATTGGTTACCTTGGTTCTGATAACTGTAATAGTTACCTTTTTTATTAAACCTATTTTGAGGTCCTTGGAATTTGTGAGAGTGATTAGGGTTGTATGGTGTTGCAGAAGCAACTGGCATACCTTCTTTAACCTTACTGTTGCTAATGGCTACGTCTGGATGTGCAGTGACGTATTGGGTACAATACTGTTCCATTTCTTTTAGAGACTTAGGTTTACGCTCATGTAAGAATTCGAGGAAAGGTTTATTTATACTTGACATAATCTTGTCTCTGAGTATCAAGTCCATAAGGGCTTCATAAGTCTTTTCTGTTTTGGATAGCTCAATCCAACGATCAAATGTAAGTCGTGTCCTTGCAATGAATTCTGAGAATTCTACACCTGCCTCAGGCACCATTGTCTTAAACAACTTCCGATAACCCTCTTCAGACAACTGATACTTCTTTAATAAGGCTGCCCTAATAACATCATAGTTATCTTTGTCAGCCTCTTCAACCAAACTTAAACTAGTCAGAGAATCACCTTTCAGATTTTCTGATAACTGGTTAGCATATTGTGATTTGTCCACATTATGTGCTCGACACGAGCGTTCAAATCTGTTTAGCCAGAATGTTATGTCATCACTGGAAGGGTTGAACGCTGGTACCTTGACCTTGTAAGTAAAGGGTTTACCATTACCACTAGATGCTTGATTAACATTACTTATGTTTGTTAACTTTAACTTTTCTAACTCAAATGCTAAAAGTTCTTTTTGGTGTTCATGTTCTCTTATTGCTTTTTTTTCTTGAGCTTCAGCTTGTAATTTTCTCTCTTCTGCAGCAGCCTGTAATTTTTTCTCTTCAGCAGCAGCTTCATCTTTTCTTTTCTCTTTTTCCATTTCCATCTGGAATCTTTTTTCATCAGTCTGTATCTGCAATTTCTTTTGTTCATCCTCTCTTTGTAATTTTCTTTCCTCAGCTTCTAATTTCTTTTCTTCAATCAATGCTTTTCTTTCTTCAGCAGCCAATGCTTTGTCATATTGAGCAACTGCCCATTCTTCTAACTGCTGACCAGTCTTATCAAGAGCCCTGCCTTGTGTGATAAAAAATACCAAGGTAGACATCTTGTCTAATAAGATCAGTAATTTGCAAAAGTAAATAAATTTACTTTCTTAGTCTTAATCAAAGACTTTGTATGATAACTTTGTAACCTGTGAAAAATAGTACTTAACTATCCCAATCACTGTGGGAAACAAGCCTTACAAAGGTCTTGTATAAATCCTTATATAATAACAGCTATAAGTTGCTGGTTCACTCTATAATATAAGTGCAGTGCACCAGAAATAGTGTTTTATATCATCAACTGTGTACCTTTAGTAATAGCAATTAACTATCAGTTGATTCTTGTACATCAATTTATATGATCAACTATATTTTAAATAGTGTATGTCGATCAGGCACAAAACAAAACAGTTATACAGAAAAACATGAAAACATTTGCGGAAATGAAATAAATAAAATTGGAAAAACAATAAAAGATAAACCGCAAGAGGATAACAAATACAAATAACGCCACAGTATATAAATATAAATTGAGAATAGAACTGAAAGATAGAATAGGGTAGACCAACAAATTACAAACAAATCAAAACAAAGTAAAGAACAGAGGAATATTACAAAAACAACAATGAGTACAGACTTCACAGCTAACACTAATAGCAACAGCTGTCGCAGCAAATTTCCAATGAAGAAAATTGCACTTATAGAAACGCACACATCAGACCCTCTATTACGTGGGATACTCTGCTGTGTGACACCGCCCAACCGAAACAACAACCCGCTGGATACAAACAAATATCACATATAAATAGTTAAACATAAATACATAAATGCATAAATAGTATGGCAATATGATGTAAATAGAGTGTTGCAGAAAGAATGTGTTGGAATGAAGGCTCAGTTACACTGCCTAATAGTACAGTACTGTGGTACTTTATTAAACAAATACTTCTGGTCTAATTATTTTAAATTCAACACAGAAATAGAAGCTCCATCGTTGATTTGAATGATAACAATCAATGTAGGACTTCTCAGTTCAATAACATTTTCTTTCGCAAACACTGTCAAATATTCTCCAGTCCTGATGTGTAATGTTCTATGTTTCAACCAAGCTTGCTGTGTAACACTGTCAGTTGTATGGCAAATGTCCAATGAACCAAATGTCAACAAACCCTGACCTAGTTACTGCATACTCTCGACAGGACAGGTCACGCTGACATCACTGTAGAGTTGTACTGCTGATGTATTTGTGTGTCGTAACAGACCCCAAGGAACGTCTGGTCTCAGTAGTTTACTTCTCAATATGGTCACTGTGCAGGTTGACCCAGGAAGCTGGCACACCAGTTGTTAAACTCTCTTTCTTTGTGTAGTTGTTAACTCATACTGGCTACTAGTTGTTGAATCATGCTTTATTTGCTAAATGATGTGAATGTCCACCAGTGGATAAATGTAGATGTTGGGACTGGTGTAGTAAAGTGTAACGATTGTCAACTCATCAAACCCAGCACAGTTTTGGTCATACAGGTCATCTTGTCCTGGAACGTGATGAGGCTCCGACAAGAATGTGAGTGTAAACAATGAGTGTGTATCTGAATGTCAGTACGCGAATGGTAGAATGATTCGATAGAGTTGACAGGTTGGTAGTACATCACTCATACTCACACTGTTCGAATTCAAGAAGTACTGGAACTACGGTGGTCTTTTTATAACATTTAATGGGACGCACACTTGGACAGTACGTGTATGGTTACAGGAACAAATGTCGACATAGACAGCATAATGTTGATCACAGGAATATCATCTTAAGTTAGCATTCATGCTTGGCAAATATCATAATGGAGCATTCGTAAATAAGCATTCAGCGTTCCATCATGTAAATCATCTGGCTTTACTGACTGGGCACGTCAGACCATAACCAATACATAGGAAGGCTCCTAGACCTAACCTCGTCTAGCGAATATTCCTTCACGTAAAGTTCAATATATATATATTTCATAATATAGGAATCCCAGACATGGGTTCTCACATGTAGCAGTGATCTCTTGGTTCATCGAGCGATAGTACAGGCATCCCTTTTTCTCACTCGATAAATACAAAGTATATGAATTTCAACATGGCTGTTCTCTCTCTCGTGAGCTTCACTCACTATAGAATATAGACCAAAATTAGTCATTCATTAAATGTCCTCATTTCTTCATAGGTTCTCTCATAGAGGTAATTGAATAATATCATACAATCCAGTGCTGATACATAGGAATGTCTTCTTCCTTTGAGTGGATATTCTTTTTAAAAGTACCACTGTGCATCTGCTTATCAACAACGATGGCGAAGCCCAAGTTCATAATAAATTGTGGTTTTACCTTTTTATGCGAAATATAACTTTGCCATTCCTTGGCAAAAGAGAATAAACACTGGGGTAAAGTACATACAACATGTCTAAATGATTATCACTTTTCCCCATCCATATATAGATCACTATTTCGGCAAAAAAGCCTGCTACAACAAAACTCGGCATCCTCACAGGATGACAGCCATGGATCACACCCTTTGCTAGCGATACTTCCGCTGCATAGCCTTTGACCTTTTCTAGCGACAACCAAATTAGTTCGACTTAGAAATGCAAAGATATCCATATATAAGACAGACTCGTCCTACTCATACAAACACTACGTATAAATTCAGGCCATAGATATACTGAAGCAAGAACAATCTATTCCTACCCAGCCACAGAATAAATCGCAGTAGGCCTAGAGTCGTCTGCGGAGTCCGATCGAAGATGACAGAACTATTTTCAAGGGAAGCAACCCAAAAATGACTTCTCCTTAAGCACTTAAAAAGGAAATACTTTGCTTACAAAATATTTGCGAACATAAGAATATAAATGTATTATATTGCAAGATAGTAAAAATTGCCCTTTACAGTGGGTTTGAACATCAACCTAAAGAAGACAGAGGTCATGACGCTCAATGTGAGCAACCTTGAGCCCATATCAGTAAGGAATCAGCAACTGGAACAGACAGATGACTTCACATACCTAGAATGCATAGTAACACCAGACGGCGGAGCAAGCAAAGACATCAACAACAGAATGAACAAAGCAAGAACAGCCTTTTTTAGTCTAAACAACATCTGGAAGTCCTCTCAGTACAGCACAAGTACAAAATTAGGATTATATCAGAGCTGTGTGCTTTCTGTGCTTCTCTGTGGCGCGGAGAGCTGGAGAGTTACAGATCAGGAAATGTTGAAATTGTCCTCTTCTCACACAACATGCCTAAGAAAAATTCACCGAATCTTTTGGCCGAATACCATCACCAACCAAGATCTGCTTACTTGGAGCAAGCAAGAGGACATGCACACCATCATAGCTGGCAGACGCTGGAGCTGGGTTGGCCATGTCCTCAGAAGAGACCCCGATGCCATCACAAGAACAGCTTTGCTATGGACCCCTGAAGGAAAACGAAAGAGAGGCCGACCAAAAACAACTTGGCGGAGGACTGTGGAGGCTGAGATGCAAAGAATGAACCAGAGTTGTGGCACTGTACGAAGGATGGCCGCCGACCGAGCAAAGTGGAATCAATTTGTTGTTGCCCTACAAGACGCCACCAGGCGTAATGGCCACTGACTGCTTTGACAGTCGGCGGCTAAGGATCAAAGAAGAAGAAGACGTGTTTACGTAAAGACAGAAATGTTTAATGTATAACATTATCCGAGGGACAGTAATGGCATATGCATCATGTGCAAACGGAAGTTTCACAATATCATGTAGTATTTTATTTTCTTCAATGTCATATCCATGTCAGCTGCAATCATAAAAACTAGTCAATACCATATGTGTGAAACAGACAGGGGCGGTTCAGTGGGGAATGAAATGACACTATGGTACACATGGGGAACAATGGGTGCAGAAACAATCATCTGTGTGGTCTCATAACAGGTGTGCGGGTGGTGTAGGGATATTAGCATCTCTAATCTATGTCAACGTTCCCGTCAATCTGTTTCTTTTCATGTCTACCAATATTCATTCTGTTTGCAAAAATGTGTAAGCAAACCATAATAATAATTCAATAATACAATGACTGCGAAAATCACTATCAATAAAGCAGATTCCTGGATGTGATGAAGTCTATCAGTGGGGTGACAATGAGAGTTAGCTCAGAAAGCCAATAAGAACAGTCAATATAACCTGTTGTTAGCAAGTTGTAATAATAGTAATTGTGGTCTCGTAATGGACAGAAAGAAAAACAAAAGGTCTCCAGATTACAACAAAATTGTCATTCAAGTTGAAGATAATTAGTAAAGAAAAATCAGAATTCCTGAACATTATCTCAGAGTTAGAGAAGGAAACGAGTAAGATAAGGAGTATGAGGGGTGGAGTGGAAAAGAGGTCTCATTCGTCTTGTAATAGTGGATCAAATGTTGGATGTACAATCCATGGATACGACTATTTTCTGGCATTTTCATCATACACAATGTCTAACAAAAAATTTCTGCAAAGTGATTTAATTTCTCTATTTTTTTAAAAAATGGCCATTACATAAACAATGTGTGGACTGGAATGATGGTAATAAAAACTAACAGTACCCACACAAAAATGTGTGGTTTTACACTCAAAATACCTCTGTGGAGAAAGGATGGTATACTATAACAATCATGTTTATAAAGTTCAATAACATGGTTCATTCCACTTATACTCTGTCGAGGGACGTTATGGTAGTTACAGGGAACAGGTATAGGTGAATGAGTGGAATATAAATCATCTGTAGAAGGTTTCATCAATGATAATGGACAGAATGACAATCAGTGCATAGTGCAAACGTACCGCGTGAATATCCAAAGATGCATGTGAAAACGAAAGGCAAGTTGGTCTCTGGAACAGCAAGGAAAAGAATGTAAGGGCTAAAGAGTGAAAGATGATGAATTCTCAATGTGTGAATCATTAGCATTAAAACTTTGTATGCAATGCATGTAACTGGACTCTAGGGTCCTGATATTTTAAAATGCAACATCAAGGCTATCTTTAATTAATAATCGTGGCTATGCAACTATGAACTGCAAGTTCTGTGGAAATGCATAATGTTTTCAACAATCCTAAATAAATTCTCATGTTTCAAATTAAAATGATAGTATGGCATATTCTGTAGCATAAAGTATGGTAACATTATCACCTAATACTCTTGTGATCTGTCCTAGATGTGGAGTCAAAAACGTGATGAATGAAAGTAGATAGTATACTCGTAACAGGTGTTAGTACTAAAAATTGTCAGAAAAAACATTTACAACTTTCCGTTTCCTCTGGAGGTGATCTGATCATCAGCGGATGCCTCACTGTGGGAAAACATGTACCAAGTGGGGCTGTTACATCTCAAACTGGAACTGGATCATCAGTGAACGGTCATCTTCACATAATCTGAAAAAGATTTTGTCCGAGGGACGTCTGCGCACCAAAAAAAAAAAAAAAGAAATAAAATAAAAAGAAACGAGAGACTTGTCACCAAAAAAAAAAATAAATGATAAAAATGTGACATTTGGGCATCAAAAAAAAAAAAAAATAGATTGGAGACGTTCGTTGTTCGGCCAAAAATAATAATTCATTGGTAAAAAGAAAATATACACTTTCAGCTTAGAATTGGACACTCCTTGATTTTTTTTACCATAAGTTGGAAGAGGGTACCTATCCCCCAGAAACCGCATAGACACCCGCCCTATTATTTAGAGACAGGTTGTAACTATAAATGACTACAACATGTTTGAAATTTTTTTGGCCCAAGGCCATCGCTTGTCCAAGATTTGAATTAACTAATGCCAAGCGTATGGTACCCACCCCTAAAACCACAGGCTTTTTCGTTACACGTCCTAATATTTAAAACGACCATTAGACAGTTTGGCAGCTGGCCAACGCGTTGTTTCGTTTCTAAGAACGGGCGAAAGAGAGAGAAAAAAAAGGGAGGAGGGGAATTAGCATGGAAAAAAATCTAACCTAACTTGTGCATTGTGAAACTGAAACTAACAAACCAATTGTGTGCAGGGCAGAGAAAGGGGGCAAGAAAAACGTAGATAATATATTGCATTCTAATGGAAAAATAAATAAAAGGAAAGGACAGAAACGATAATAGTGGTTAGTAGAATACCATATTAATCCCTATAATATGTTAGCTTGCCTTAGAGTAAAAGGCTTTTGTTCTGAATAAATAAAGAAAGAAAAGTACCAAGATGAAAACTAGGATAAAGAAGTAAATGAAAACATACTGGCTAGATAAAGGACAATTGTCCGGTTAATAATCACTTTCAATCTTTAAAATCGCTTCAATACCAACAGAGATATCGTAGAAAATAAAAATTGAAGACAGACAGACATACACAATGGTAACCGCTCAACTTTGAAAATCTTCGGATGTTACTTTTTCTAAACGCGTTTTTTGAAAGAAAGTCAAATTGGCTTAACTTGATTTGATTGGTTGAGGTTAGTCTAGGAAGAGAGGGGATAAACGAACGCTTTGCTAAGCATAAGTGCCACTTGAAAAAATATTTCCTCCAAGAAGGGTTAAGAACAGAAGCAGAGCAATTTGTGACCAATTGCCTTTGCGGTTTGGAAGTCGGCGATCTGAACTTGTGCCATTGATCGCTAGTTAACCTTATACTTGTGAAATATTTCATTGATTGCGGTAAGATGAACAATTTTATTGATGTATATTATTATTATTATGTAGAGGCCAACCCACCATGTGGGGAGAAGAAGATACCCCCTGAGTATGAAGCGGTCACAATTAAAATTAGGGACTGTAGCTATTTTGGTTAGCTCTTTTATCTGATCACAACGCCTGTTTAATGATGTTTAATTGTTAGTGGTGGAGATACATAACTAGAGTACTTAGGGAGGACTGTTTCTCTTGTTGCAGGGTTGAGTCATATATTACCCAGTGAGCCATAACCTGGAACTGCAGAGATTCGAGGCACCATGCTGTTTGCTTGAATGTTGAAGTCTTATCTGCCTCCAGAGAACACAGTAGTGAACGAGTGTGTATTTTCGAGCAAGTCATCTATCTTCAAAGGAACCACAAGATAAGCCATAAGATTGCGGGCTTATGTCAATTCATCACGTTGTATTCTCCACACGCTACTATAAACTGTTTTGTTAAATGATGAGACACCCAGTCCTTCCAAGTAGTGACACTTCCTAAGACAGCATTGTTTCAGCAGTGAATAAAATTCTATAAACATTGTAGTAGTGACATTTATGGACAAGATGTCATTTTTTATTTATTTAATGCTGTACATAAAACACACTTCATTTTAAGTTTTAAACATTCCTGTCCCAAAAGATTTGCGGTACAGGAAATTAAAATTGTAAGAAAATATTATAACTTTAACCCCAGTCTTGTTGATTCAATTTTCATTGAGATGAAGTTGTGTTTGGTTTTTCCAGGCATTTATCACTACATTTGCATTACCCTAGACACGTAGCCATTTAACAAACATCACACAATAGATATAAAAATGTTGCACAGCGTGAGATCTGAGGGAGGTAGCGTTAGGTCTCCTGAGAACTCATCAACACCACTTTCAACTATTAGACGCAGGGTCTTACATAGCTTGACCTCACGCTGTAGACACATATATTTTCTTTTATATACCATCAATAACCTCCCCTGTGTTAATCCACCACACCTTTGCAAATTCCTTCGCCATTTCTAGCCTGGCAATCTCTCTGCTGGACAATCTGGGATCGTATAGCGAATGTTGTACAGTGTGTGACATGGCGTTGACTGTTGGCAAACTAGAGAAATCTTTGATTATTGCGATCGAGCTGAAAGGGGGGGGGGGCGTGACTGGCGAGTCTTCTTTCTGTTTGGAAACGTGTCTACGCTTTGTCCTTATTTTCCTTCTAACATGTTCTTGTGGCAGTTTTACGAACTTAGTGACCGGAGGTGAATCGTCAGAGGAAGGAAGGTAAGGGCGTTTTACAGTGGTGCGGATCTCAAGTGGTGGGGCGTTGTCCATAGATTCCACGCTGCTATCTGGGTCTAACGTGTCTATATCTGTCTCTTGTTGATATAGGTTAGTTGCTGTTTCGCCTTTTGTTTCATGTGAGTAATTATATGATGCTGGATCGATATGTAGACTCATCTCTGTTTGTCGCTGAGTATCACGATCAAGATCTGTCTGTGTGGGAGGAACAGCTGTATCTCTGTAATGTATTACCGGTTTGATTTCGTCACTATCCCATTCGGAGTTGGGGGTATGGTAATTTGCGGATGAATGTTCGCTACGTGAATAGGTTTGAGTGTGTATAAAGGCAGATGTAGTATTTCCTGCTTGTGCTGTCGGCAGAATGTTTGCATCATTCTGTATGCGTGAGTCGCGGTATTGAAGACGTTGTCGTAGTTCTGTGTGGGGAATGTCATTTTCACTCTCAGAGGAATCTCTTTCACGTATTAGTTGTTGTATCGCATCTTGGTGGCGCAGGTGTAGGATCATATTGGGCGAAATCAGAGTCCGTCGTTTCAGATGAAGTGTGACTAGAGGGTTGGTAATGTAACTTGGCCTTCTGAACTGGTCGAGTCGATGTCGTCGTGGGCGCAATGGGGCGGTGGTCATCACGCCGAAGTTGTTTCGCGTGTGCCTTCGTGGTGATATTTTTCTCCTCGTGCCAGATAATATAATTGATTGGGGGTTGTCTGTTCAATGATTTTGTATCCATCATTCCAACGGTTGTCAAATTTCGTGTTTCGGACATGTTTCTTATAGTAGACCTTTTCGCCTAATTTGAACGTGTCAAGTTTAGCTGATTTGTCATGCTGTTTCTGTTTCTTGTGAAATGTTTTTTCCGTATTTTTTATGTGCAATTTGATGAGCCTTATGCTTCTCTTTGAGGATGATTTCAATGGGGTCTTCTCCCATATACTTCCGCTGTGGATGGAGAAGGTTATCAAGAGGAAAATTTGGTTCTCGTCCGTACAGCATAAAAAATGGTGACATGCCTGTGGTGTCGTTGATATTTACACGTATGGCTTCGAGGGCCTGGTTGATGTAAAGATCCCAATATTGATGATTACCATTGATGTATTTGCTGATTACATCATGAACAGTAGCATGCATGCGTTCATTTCTTCCATTCGAATTTGGATTACAGTAGCACGTTGTGGTGTGTTCTATGTTGAATTTCTTTAGGGTGGCCTTAAATGGGTTTCCCGTAAATTGTTTCCCATTATCTGAAACGATCCTTTGTGGACAACGATGCGGGGAAGAAACTCTTGAAGGAAAAACTGAGTGATGGACTGTGATGTTGCATTTTTGAGGGGGTAGCTTTCCGGCCAAACTGAATATTGGTCTACAAGATGCAAAAAGTATCTGTTTCCTGAGTGAGTGAGTGAGTGAGTGAGTGAGTGAGTGAGTGAGTGAGTGAGTGAGTGAGTGAGTGAGTGAGTGAGTGAGTGAGTGAGTGAGTGGATAAGGACCGGATATGTCTATGCTTACTGTTTGCATGGTAAAATGCGAGGGCTGCATTTCTTGAAGAGGTATTGAGTGGGGTTTCATATTTCTTAGTTTGCATGTTTTGCACGTAGCAACATACTCGATAATGTCTTTGTACATAGTTGTCCACAAATACCGTCGTTTGATCACATCAGTTGTTTTGTCTCGGCCCATGTGACCATTGTTATCGTGAAACTGTAACAATACCTTGGGGATGATATGTGTAGGAATGACCTTTCTCTGCCGACCATCTTGTTTGTCATCTATAAAATATAGTGCTTCATCATATGGAAGAATAGTAAAGTCTTTAAGTTTAGAAGGATCTTCTTTCACACGTTTGATAATTTTGAGTATCTCAATGTCTTTAGACTGTTCTATGCAGATATCAAATATATCTTGGCTTTCATCTTCTACCAGGGGTGTTTGCTCTGAATAGCTACATGTATTGTTCGAAGTTAAGGCATTTATTTCTTTGGCATTATCATCAATTTCAGTGGATGTTAAATCCTTTGTGTCCCTGTTGTTGTTCGTATTTGAGTCATTGTCATATAGGACTCTAGACAATAGATCAGCGCATGTATTCAACGTTCCTGGAATGTATTCAATGGTAGTATCATACGACTGTAAGTTCATCGACCATGTCTGCAGTTTCTTCGGCGTTTCCTGTGCTTTTGTAAGCGAGTTAACAATGGGTTGGTGGTCAGACCGGATAATGAGTTTGGTACCACGAACATAGAAAGCAAATTTTTGTATCGTATAATGTATTGCGTATGCCTCTTTCTCAGTAGTGGTCCATCGTTTTTGTGATTTAGATAATGCGTGGGACAGGAATTCAATCGGTTTCTCATCTGGAATATTTGGCAGGATGGGTGTTTCATCAGACAATACTGGTTGTACTAGGCAAGCACCGATCGCGTTATCCGAGGCATCAGTATATAGGATCATGGGTTGAGAGGTATCCGGATGTCCAAGAAGTGGGATGGTGGTTAAGGCATTCTTTAAAAAATCAAATGATTTTTGACAATCTGCAGTCCATCGGAAACGTGCATATTTGCGTGTGAGGGCAATTAAAGGCTCAGCTGCTCTGGAAAAGTTGATAAAGTGGCGTCTATAATACCCAACACAACCGATAAAAGACCTGACCTGTCTAACTGTTTTAGGGCTGGGCATCTCTCTAATAGCTTTTACTTTATCCCCATCTGGTCTAATGCCATCACAATTTATGACAAATCCTAAGTACTTCGTTTCTGTCTTCAAAAATTCACACTTCGCCAGTTTCAGTTTGATTTGATGTCGTCTAAGTCTGTCGAACACTACTTCCACCTTCTGGAGATGATCCTCAATAGAGCCTGCTGTGTGAATTAGTATGTCATCTATGTAGGCCAGCGCAAATGGCTGCAATCCCCTTAGAACGTCATCCATTAATGACTTGTATGTCGCTGGACTACCCTTGAGACCAAAAGGCATGACATTCCATGCAAAACTGCCAACTTCTTCTTCTTCTTTGATCCTTAGCCGCCGACCGTCAAAGCAGTCAGTGGCCATTACGCCTGGTGGCGTCTTGTAGGGCAACAACAAGTTGATTCCACTTTGCTCGGTCGGCGGCCATCCTTCGTACAGTGCCCCAACTCTGGTCCATTCTTTGCATCTCAGCCTCCACAGTCCTCCGCCAAGTTGTTTTTGGTCGGCCTCTCTTTCGTTTTCCTTCAAGGGTCCATAGCATAGCTGTTCTTGTGATGGCATCGGGGTCTCTTCTGAGGACATGGCCAACCCAGCTCCAGCGTCTGCCAGCTATGATGGTGTGCATGTCCTCTTGCTTGCTCCGAGTAAGCAGATCTTGGTTGGTGATGATATTCGGCCAAAAGTTTCGGAGAATTTTTCTTAGGCATGTTGTGTGAAAAGAGGACAATTTCGACATTTCCTTCTCTGTAACTCTCCAGCTCTCCGCGCCATAGAGAAGCACAGAAAGCACACAGCTCTGATATAATCCTAATATTGTGCTTGCGCTGTACTGAAAGGACTTCCAGATGTTGTTTAGACTAAAAAGACTGTTCTTGCTTTGTTCATTCTGTTGATGTCTTTCCTTGCTCCGCCGTCTGTTGTTACTATGCATCCTAGGTATGTGAAGGCATCTGTCTGTTCCAATTGCTGATTCCTTACTGATATGGGCTCAGGGTTGCTCACATTGAGCGTCATGACCTCTGTCTTCTTTAGGTTGACGTTCAAGCCCACCTGCTGGCTATACTTATTAGGTCTATCCGTTTTTTCCTGGATGTGTTGATGTAAATGTGCTAGCAGTGCAATGTCATCTGCATATTCCAGATCTTCCAATGTAGAAAATGTAGTCCATCTTATTCCTCTTGGATTGTGTCGCATAGAGATTTATGATCAATAAATTTTCTATATTCTTTTCTTTTCTACCCGTGTCCTCTACTTTATTATCGCTCTTTTATCTTTTTCCTGTTTTTTCGCATTCGTTCGTTTGCGACAAATATTATTTCTCCATTCTGACTTTGCCGTTTCTTTTCTCTTACTGGTAACGCATTGTATTGCATAATCGTGTCAGTCCCTGGACGAGACGAAATACTGTGAAATTCGTCTCGATAGACATGAGATGGCAGACATATCGTCTAACATTTTCATCTGACACGGCGCTCTACGGTTAAGTTTCTCGGTGTTAGGTGTGAGTAGGCGCCAGATCTGCTGCGCTCAGAAATGAGAGTAGTCGGGGGAGGTGTCGAAGACGCGTTGTGGCAGTTATGGCCTGCGTCTTAGTTAAGTGTTAAGAGAGGAGAGGGGGAGACGGGGGTTTGTGAAATAACGTGGGATCCTTTGTCTGTTTAAGATATATCTACCCCGGAGTGGAAAACTTGATTTCATTCAGTCTCCAAGTTGCAGTAGACGTGATCGCTTCGTTCTAGATACTTATATTTATAAGTGAAACTCTTAGTTTCGTTGTGATGCTCGTAGTTCTGGTTGGAGGTAATATAATATATCTAGTATTTTGTGAGTGATTTAAGTGTTAAATCGCCTATTATATTTCACTAGTTTCTTTTGTGCAGAAGAAATTAATTTATAAGTCTGTTATATTCTAATCGACAAATAAGAGAAGACTCTAGGCAGAAATATGTCTCCAACTATATAAGGAAAAGACGATGGTCATATATCGGTCATGTCCTACGAATGCAAAACAACAGAATACCATTGCAGGCACTCACTTGGGTTCCTGAGGGTAAGAGGAAAAAAGGAAGACCAAAAGAAACACTCAGAAGAATAATAATAAGAGAAGGAAGAACGTTGGGATTAAACAATGTGCAAGAGCTAAGAGGAGTGGCGTCACAACGTACAACCTGGAGAGCACTGGTTTCTGCCTTATGCGCCGTGTTTGGTGCTTAAAGAATTTATTATTATTATTATTATATTCTCTAGTGACGTGTTTCAGTGGAAAGCAGATTAAATTATAATTTCTAGCTTAAACTCATGCAGCTATAAATAAATTTAATTTAACTGTTAAATACTCAGTGGAGAATATTTTTAAAACTAACTTAAAACTGCACTAATGCATCATTGAGTATTGACGAAATACGTATGTATTTCTAATTCATGATGATATATTTTATGAATTATACCTTATTTCAAGGGAGTTTTAAAGGATAAGTCAAGCTCTCCGCTTGCAGTTTATAATGTAAGTTATAACCGAGTACATAGTATGTATAAGTATTTTATATGTTGTTTTTTCTGTATTCAGTGAAAACTGAGGTAGCCCAACTCTACCAACGTTTTGTACGGAGAAATATCTGTGAAGAACTAAAACATTTTTTCTTAAAGACTTGGGTGTATAAAGTAAAACCTGTCTAGATTGCATTAGCATCCAGAACGACAGAGTACCCATTACATAAACTTTTTAAGATTTAATGAAGTAACGGGCCCCTCGAGCCTGATTTAATATTTCCAGAGAAAAACCTCAAGTACATTTCAGCCCTTGTGGCAAGCAAAATATTAATATCAGTAACCTTCCGACGGAGTTGTGACTAGTGGTGGTGTGACCAAATAAAGTCCTATACTGAGAGAAGGCAGTTACCTGACATTCCTAATTACTAGAAACCTAAGCTATTGACACTGTGCTCGCTCTTAACGTTCGTGCCTGGACAATTTTAATGTGACTTACACAGATATCCATAAATAAGAATAACCAAGAAAACGTTCCCTGAAGTAGTGAATTCAACCCGTCTTTTTGAAACTGGGGTTCTCTTGGCCAAGACTACCATTGGAGAGTCTGTATGTGCATGTCCTAAAAATTGTGTTTCCAGAAGTTGCTACCAAAGCTGTAAGTACGAATGAAAGTACGTGATCACGACTGACTGAATAGAGTGAATGCAGGACTGAGTGATTACTTTATTGTTGTATTTTGGCACCCATTTTGATGTCTTAAATTTCTTTATGCAAGTTTGTTTTGTTGCTAACAATATTTTTCTTTAGGATAGATCAGAGTATCCAAGTCTGTTCATAACTTTAAAAGGAAATCTTAGACTAAATCATATGTATCCGTGACTCTTTGGGGCTATCACTTTTCTTCTAACTTCGAGGGAACGGATCATACCAATGGGTCTATCATTCTTGTAGCAATTCATTGACTTTATGACTATTTGTATATGTTCGTTGTAATTTTATATGTTGTGATGGAAGTTTATTATAATAATTAAACTTCACTTAAACTTATTCCAGTGTGTCGGTCAGTTCGTTCCCAATTATCTATATTTCCATTGTCATAGATTCACGTCTGTGTGTCTATTGTAGTCACTTATGTGAGTGTATGGGATATATATATATATATATATATATATATATATATATATATATATATATATATATATATATATATATATATATATATATATATATATATACTATATATTATATTAGATTTCTCTGACTAATCTAACTCTGTTGTAGATGATAGGCTGACTGCGAGAAGCTTCTCGAGTGTCAGAGACAGAATCTACTATATTTTCTCCACCTCACTCGTGAAATCTATTTCTATTTTATCACCTCCCACTGAGCTATCACTTATTTCTATGTCTATTCAGAAGGGACCAAACTAAGTCTTAATCACCTATCACAAATCTACGACAGATTGCCCTCTGTTGTCTGGCGCATCACCCAGTCTACGACTGTTAAAAATAGAGTGGTTGATAAGGGGCATCCCTGTCGTACTCCTGTCTTCACTTCAAAGGTTAGGCTGCTCTGCCATATGCTGCACGTAAAGTTGGCATAAAGGCTTTTTAATGATTGACACTATGCAGCTTGGAATTCCATAAGCCCTCAGTATTTTCCATAAACTGTCCCTATGTATGCTGTCAAAATCCTTTTCAAAATCAACGAAATTAATGTACAACTGTCTTTGCCATTCTGAGCACTGCTCTATAATGTTCCTGGGGGTAAATATATGATCTACACATCTTCTGTTCTTTCTAAATCCTGCTTGTTCTTTCCTCAGTTTGTGGTCTACTGCTTTTGAGATTCTCTGTATAATTATCCTGCCTAGTATTTTGCTGGGAACTGAGAGAAGAGTTATTCCTCTCCAATTATTGCAGTCTGCAAGATCTCCCTTCTTGGGCAATTTGACAGTTATTCCTTTTCTCCACTCTGTTGGTGTTGTCCCTGTTTTCCAGACTTGTGCAAATAGTGGTTCTAATAGTTCTGCTGCTAGCTCTGGGTCTGTCTTAAATCCCTGTTTTCCAGACTTGTGCAAATAGTGGTTCTAATAGTTCTGCTGCTAGCTCTGGGTCTGTCTTAAATAGCTCTGCATTTAAGTTATCATGACCCGGAGCTTTTCCATTCTTTAACCCTTTGATTGCTGTGATGATTTCTTCTTTTCGTGGTGTACTGTTCACTATATATTGCCTTTAACCTGGGAGACTTAGCTTCTGTTTTCTTTCTTTTCATTTCTTTTCTCTTCGCTATGGTATTTAGCGTATCTGATGTTATCCAGTCTTGGCTCTTTCTTTCCTGAAATCCCAAGCATGACTTGCTGCTTTCCTTGTACATTGTTGAGATGGTGTTGAATCTCTGGTCAACATCATCGGTCTCTGTTCTTTCCTGGCTTTTGATAATCTCATATCTTCTCTTTACGTCGACCACGAAAGCGTTTCTGGTGAGGGGATCCTTCAGTTTCGTGATGTTGTATCTTTTCTGTTTGACTGCAACTGGTCCAGAAGCTCTGAGTTTCACTTTCAATCTTGCTACTACTAGGTGATGATCACTTCCCACATCTGCGCCTCTTCTTACTTTCACGTCTTGTAGTGCATGTCTCCATCTGCCATTGATCATTATATGATCTATCTGGTTTCTGTCTCGTCCGGTTTGTGGTTCCCATGTTAACTTGTGCACTTCTATGTGTGGAAAAAGTGTTCCTCCAATGACCAGGTTGTTAATACTGCAGAAGCTTATTAATTTGTACCCATTCTCATTTGCTGTTCCACTGCCGCATTTCCCCATTACTCTTTCGTTATAATTATTGTGTGCTCCCACTTTCGCATTTAGGTATCCCATTACTATAATGAGATCGTACCTGGGTGTAGTTTCCATTTCTTTTTGTACCTGTTGATAGAACTCGTCCTTGATCTCTTCATCGCTGTCGTTTGTTGGTGCATAGCATTGTATAATTGTGGTGTTGGTGAACCTCCTCTTAGTCTTGCTCTTATCAGTCTGTTGTTGATGGGTTTCCATTCCAGTAAAGACCTTTCCATTCCTTTCTTCAGGATAATGGCTACACCTTCGTTGTGCTTACCATCCTCTCTGCCAGAATAAAGTACTGTTTCCCCTGTAGCTGTTTTTATTCTCCCCTACCTGTCCATCTGCTCTCGCTTATTCCCAGGATATGTATCTTGTAGTTCCTCATCTCTGCTGTGATTTGTCTCAGCTTTCCTGCCTCTTTCATAGTTCTGACGTTCCAAAAACCAATTCTGGTTTCGTGTTTTGCGGTCGGGGCATCCGTTTTTATGCCAGTGGCTTCCTATCGGCTTTCACCACTGTCAGTCATACGAGCCTGAGACTCCGGATGTCCGTCCCGCAGCAAAGTTTTTCCATTTATTGTTGTTTCCGTAACGTGCGATTTTTTTTACATAGACAGGGGTGTCGGCCCTGTGCTAAAACCCCCAACCTGGAGGACTAGAGTATCAGCTTTTGTCTGACCCCTACCCACGCAGACCAGTCCAGCTTGGTTGAACCTACCAGGTGTAAATCTCCCACTGGCATAGCTCTGGGGATTTTCAGGATACACAAGCTGCCATACCGCTACAAGGTATAGGTACCATTGATGGCAGAAAACTGCCAACATGAGTACAACAAGTGGATTTCTGTTTTGCCTCTGGAGTCATCGGAATGCACCAAAAACCCGAAATTGCATCAAGCGTGGTGAAGTAGGTAGACCTCCCCAATGTTGCCAGTAAATCATCAATCCTAGGCAGGGGGTAAGAAATAATTTTCGTAATTTTGTTGAGAGCACGATAATTGCAACAAAAACGGCTGGATCCACCTTTTTTTGGAAACAATCACAATTGGAGAGGACCATTGGGACCTGGACCGTTCAATAATTCCAGCCGCCAACATCTCATTTATAGACCTTTTGACAAGTTCCCTGTTTTTCAGTGGGGTTGGTAGGGTTTTTAATGTATTGGTTCCTCGGTGGTTGTTTGGATGTCCATTTTGACAGTATTTGTTCTGCCTAATTCTATATCATTTAAGGCAAAAACGACTTGACTCTTCGTAACTAATTTCGTCAAACGTGGTTTATTTTCGTCAGTTGTACTTAAGGTTTCCAGCGTGGGTTCTCGTGCGCTACTGAATTAATCATGTGTCCAACCATTTTATACTGAGGACGATTGTTATGTTTATGCAAGTTCCTTCTGTTTTCAACATTGTAACTGCGCCTGTCCGCGTATGTTACTCTACGATTATCTGGCAAACAACTGTCATCATATCCTCCGGGGATGTAGGGTTGCCTTCTCCTTCCAGGTGAAGGGTTTTCATTCTGTCTGTTCATTTTCCTAATGGTGTAGTAACCTCCTTTAGTTGTGTCGTACATAAATTCTTGATGTTCAGCAGGACATACATTAGATTTCTGTACTGTATGATAACCTCCTGTAGTTGAATCATACATAAAGTTGTCTTGGGCGGTGGGATATGCATCAAATTTCTGTACTGTAGGATACCCTCCTGGCAGAAAAGTTTCATTCTCCTTGTCCAAATCAGACGGGTGGCGCGGGGTGTATTTGTTTTGCATACTAGAGGGGTGGAACGAATGGCTGCAATTTTGACTGAACAATAGCATTTCTCTTTCATGTTGACCGACATATGGGCGGCCTCGTTTCTCAACCATCGAGCGTCTAATAAAAGGTCGTGGGGTGTAATCTGTATGACATTTCCTTCCCGCAGGTGCATGATTAACCCATTGATTGTCAAGTGTATCACTCCGGTTATTTCTTATACTTGAGTATTCTTTATCCCTTCTCTGTACGCTTTGGTGGCTGCTAAATTTTGAGTCTGCCTGATATCTGTGAAAAGTAGGTGGGGGAAACGTGGCAAAACTCCTGTCTGCTGTTACCTGCTTTAGAGATGATGTGTCTACTTGTGCCACAATCGTACCTCTATTAATGGTGAAGTGTTAAGGATCATAATGGGAAAATCCCTGGATGTGGAAACCACAGCGATTCCTTCTGTTATCATTATTAACGGGTCATTATTTATCGTTTCATCGATCAGGGGTTGGACTTTAACTGTTTGGCCTGGCATAATATAAGAGGAATTCTTAACACGTTCCTTCCCTATTAATAAAGAGTTTGGTGCTATGGTGACAGGGGTGGTGAGGCGTACCAAGGATGCAATGTGTATGTCATCTTGTAATTCTATATACTCATCCTGGATTCTAATTTTATGAAGATCAAAGTATATTCTCGCCTGGTGTTTGAGAAGGAAGTCCCTTCCTAGAATGAGGGTTCTGGACATACCTTTTGTGATTACAAAGGGGTGCACAATTTAGTGAGTTCCCAATTTAAAGGTAATCCACGCAGTGCCTATCGATTTTAATTCTTGTCCTGTGACCGATGCCATATACGTGTTAGAATGTTGGAATTCTACGAGATGTTGAATTTTTTTAAACAACTGGTATCTAATAATGCTAACCCTGTCTATTAGGTCCCTATAATTTCTGTCTGGGATGTTCAACAGGCAGGAACTGGGGTCTGGATGGATAGTAATGTCAGTATTGAGAATATCTTCCTGTTTCGGCTGGGGCGGGCACATATTTCTATTTCTGTTTTGTTCCCTCTCACGTAGAAAAGACCTATTTTCAGAATCATCATGTGTTCTTATGTCATTGTGTCCACCACTAGCGGTCTCGCATAAGGGGTTGTGGTGTTCCTCTGGTATACTGGGGTCGTGAGAGGTATCGTCGGGGTGGTATAGTATGACTGGTTTGATATACGGGTCTCTGATGCTGGTAATAGGAATCACTGTGCAATTGTCTGGTGTCACAGTTAGCCCTGCAGGTCCTAAAATTATGACCCGTTTTCCCACATGTATAACAACCTCTCGGGTTGACGTTATAAACATTGTCCGGCCTCTGTACAGGGGGGCGATGAGGATGGTTGCCATTCCATTGTAAGCCACAGGAGGTCCATTTTGTCGGGAATGATCAATTTCCATGGGCTCATGTTCCACTACGTCTCTGTGCTCTACTTTCGGTTCTCTGCTGACACGCTGGTGGAAGCGTTTTTGTACATTCTCCTCTGTGACAGCAGCCTGGATCGTGTCAGTAATGGTTTTGGTATCCTTACGTATTAAATGCAGTTTGAGGTGATCTGCAAACAGGCCATCTATGAAAATACCAACAAGGTGTCTGCCTATTTCTGGGGTATCCGTTGAACCACCACAAAATGCTTCCTCTGCCAGATTCAAAAGTCTGTCCCCATAAAACTGTACAGGCTCGTCTTTCTCTTGTCGGATCTTGGTCAGCAAAGACCAATCGTGCATATCATCCACAATATCCCCATACCGTTGAATTAGCTCCTTCTTCAGGGAGGCATAGGTCTCGTTTGGGTATAATTGTCCCCTTCTGCGCAGAAAATCCGTAACTAGGGAGTCTGAGTTCAAGAAAGCGATCCGCTTCTTTTCCGTATCATTGACAGCATCAACTATGGAGGCAAATTTTTCAATGTCGGATAACCAGCGCCTTAATTTATTTGTATCGCCGCAGAAGGGCGGGATGATGGACCTGATTTGTGTAAACTTTTCATAGTAGTCTACGTTGTGCAGTGTAGTAGTAATCTGCTGTAGCACTAGCATGGTTGGTTCAGCAATAGGCTGTGGCAGTACTGATGCTGTAGGCTGCAGTTGTTGGGCCTGCACATATTGGTGCTGCATCTGTTGCTGCTCTTGTCCTTGCACATTTAGTTGCTGTAGGTGCATTGTCAGTTGTTCAATTTTTATTATGCGTCAGTGGTTCACAATGATCGTGGCTTGTGCCTGCTCTCCGTAAGAGGACTGGTCACTGGCACCAATTAGTAATATTTAGCCGTCCCACCCGTTATTTCATTCTTATGTCCTAGTGGGACTGGGCACGGTACCAATTAATGTTTTATGTAACTGTGGTGGTGTTATGATTTCAAGACTTGGCACGGTATCCAATTAATGTATTATGTGGCAGGGTGCCTGTTATCTATCCAGTGGTTTACTATGGTGCAGTATTATGTTGATAACTTTTATGTTTATAAATTTTCTTGCATTTTATTCCATATCTAAGTTATTGGTGTATTACTGGCTTAAAGCTCGCCATGTTGATTCCTTAGACCCTAATCTGTGGGTGTTGGCTCGTTCCGTTCCTCCTACAGGTGGTATATGGAGAGAATTTGTGGTTGAGATTTCTTGTGAACCATGACAATGCATCTGTATTAATCCAACATATAAATAATGACATTTAACAGGCAAACACTCCTCAACGGCCTTGTTCATTTTCATATATTTTATTCAATATCAAGCAGATCAATTGGTTTCCAACCAAAACTTTTCAACATTATATACAATTTGTACATTAGGCAAAACTGGTCGTATTTTCTTCATATTAAGTGCATATCTCTTATTCTTCATGTCCATCCACAAAGGTTTCATTGTATTATTTACCATTTTTCATATTTCTCAATTCTTCTAGATCGTCGAAGTCTCCTATGTAATTTCCTTCTTTTGTAGTTTATTCTTTTGCTTTATTCCCCAGGTCAATTTAGATCGTCCATTCAATTAGTTAAATTGACATGTTTCAATACGCAAAATATAGCTGAAATACAAAACATCAGGGCGAGACTTTACTTACATGCATCAATTCAATCGAATGCTGATCCGTGTGTACAGTTACACATTCAAGAATGCTTATTCGCAAACATTATGTTGAAGAACCTCAACAAAGAAAAAACTAGAAGTTTTTCTCACGTCCATCTACGTGGATCATTTCTCTAGGACACTGCCAGGTATAATTTCTTGCCGACCAAATCGTAGTGGGCTGAGCTGGCTACGTTTTTCATTTGTTGGGGCCCATTCTATTCGATAAACCATTGGTCAAGGCGTGATGTTAGCTGTCTCTATTGCGTCCCTATATTTCTATGACAACTGCTGGGTATTTCAGCGTGCCTAGTGTCAAAACTGACCTAGTCAATTACCTACCGCTCACTTCCCTTCCCTTAGTACTTCGGGTTAATTTTTATTTTAGTTAAGAATCTTACTTGTTTATTTCAACGAATGGTAGTTTTTGTCACAGAACATTTTCATGAGTATGAATGATGATATTGATTGGTGTTAAGGGTCACTGAACTGTTGTAAACACTTGTTTAAGTGTAACTCAGCTACTGAGTCATGTCTGACTTTATGTCAACATGGTGTGACTTGTGCATGCGTTGGGAGAAAGCATGAGTGAATACAAGTCTGGTTTGACTGGGTGATTCTGTGTTTGACAGCCGAGCTGGGCGCTCGAGTGTGTGTTTGGAAGCCGAGCTGTAAGCTCGTATTTGTGACTGAGAGTATCCATAGTTGTGATTGTGATATTTAAGCTGTGATAGGTCCTATCCATTTATTTCTGAATGGCGATGATTTTCTCGCCTGGAGACGCTCCTGTTGGAGCCAGATAAGTATGTTCACGGAGAACATTATAAGGTGACGTTTTTCCACCTTGGAGCTACGGAGGAGTAAGGCGACGCGTTTCCGGCTTGTAGCTCGAATAGATAAAGTTACAGGCGAAGTGTATTTTCCCGCCTGGAGAGGATTCTTTGAATCTATATGGCGATGTTCATGCCGCCTATCACTAATGATATGTGATATACACCTGGATGGTGTTGTATTAGTGCGAGGGTGTTTTTCCGCACGTAGAGTTGTTTGAGTTATTATTGTGTGCGAAGAGTGTATACCGCACCAAGGACAGTCTGTACATTGTTATTGTGTAGTCGGAGAGACTCTGTATGAATACTATAGTTCGTTATGCCGTACAGGCAGTGTTAGCCTAAGTATTGGTTCAGTGTTGTTGACAAGAAGTTTGATATCCAGGACATGTATGTGAATGTTCTAATAAATGTCATGGAACTGTAACCAGTGGCGTTGTGTTACTGCATACCCCTGGCATTGTTGATCTTCATCATCTACACACGCCACCCCCCATCATCATACATCTTATATAGTATCCTGACATCGGGGGACATCATCATTTAAACAGTACCCAGACATTTTACATTTTATTATTACTGGCCACCAGCATGAATAAATGCTGATGGTAGTAGGTCATACGGCCCCACTTTCACAATATATTCAGAAAAGCGAGAACAATGCTGCATCAGGCTCAGCACGTGTTAACTCTAGTATCTGCCGTCAACATTTGTGAAGGATATGGTTTTCTTATAATTCGTTACCTTGTTCAAGCCCCCAGCTGAGTTAATTCAGCGAAATTCCTCTTATTATTATTGTATAGCTCTGTTTATGTGTATTTAAGAAATTGTCTGAGACATACGGTTGTAGTGCATTCAAAATGATTAAATCAACTTTAGATTTGTCTTTATACAAGTAACAAATTTAATAATCAATTTTGTTTTAACAGTTATAAAAAAATGAATAATTCCTTATAGGAAAAGTTGTCAACACTGGGTGATGTTATGGCGTTAAAAATAGGATAGTTCACTTGGCAGCTTTTATGTTTCTACTTAGCTGCCAATGAGTTTGTCTGTTCTGCTCCAGTTGATGTTTTGTTCTTTGTAGATGGATGCCTGATTCACACCCGTCACTGGTCAAGTTTGAAAGTTGTAGCACGTTCCAAGAAGTGTCAGGGAGTAACTATCAAGATGGTCCCGCGTCTCCAAGACTCGTCTGATGATGGTGTAGGCCACTTATACTTTCACTTGTTCCAGAGATAGTACCATCAGTTAGTACCACCGACAAGTGTCACAAAAGAGAACAAATACCCTCTTGAGTATTGGGTTTTCCTGACACACACTCATGTCCCCCACCCCTCTTTTCATTTCAACATACCATCTATCTCAGACCTGTTACCCTCGCTGAGAATTAATATTAATCCCATTGAGCGGAAAAACATTCATTACATTTATGTTGAATAAATTTATATTTACGTTTACATTTGTTGAAAAGGTTGAAAACCTTCATTAATTTTAGAGTGAATATGTTTACATTTACATCTACACTGGCTGAAAATGTTAATAATATAATAAGTATTTACATCATTCTCTCATCATTCCCTCCCTCCTCCATATGGAACTTGGGACTAACTCTGCTTTTAGTTCTCTATAAGAAACTCGCATAAAGCAGTCACCAGCCCTTGCAGTGGTGGTTCATGAAATCATCATTCTATATGCTGAGGTTGCCAGCCTCGTTTGACTTGGACATCAACTAGCAATTTTCACATATTAATATTAACATGCCAATATGTACATATTATTTCACGTGTTAATAATGCAAAACATAGAATTATAGATATACAACTTACCCCAAACTGACTTTGGGATCACAGACAGACTGCTGGCTCAGAGAAATAGCTAAGGCAACTTGTTGAAGATGCCTCTTACACGTGTTCTAGGGTGTTGTTACTTTACAATAAGTTCCCACTTTGACTCCGTGTTCCAGATTCCTCAGATTCCGGTTTTCCTTGTTAATAATGGTAGAGTTTCCTGGGCTCTTAAGTCCTCAAGAGGCTCAGATAAGTCCGGTCCGATAAATGAATTCTGATTCTATTCTTAACTTGGGCAGGTCTGGTTTTTTCTTCGACGAGGTGAATTTTAACAGTGCTTTTAACCGACTAAAGTGTCAGGTTATATTCCCCCTTTCGTTCCTGGCACGTGTTGTTTACTTTTCGGCAAGGCTCCAATCGGAAATGTTATTATGCCTACGTTCCGTATTCCCGCCAATAGTTACACTCATGCGTGTGGCAGGATGAGTTTATTCAAAACATTTTCTCATAGGAGTTTTATAGAAAAGGTCACATCTCCCAAATATGGATGTGAAACCTCCGAATATTCTCGTCAGTGATTACAAATAACTTTTACATTTATCTCAAGTAATATCTTCGTAATAATTCTGCCAGAAGCTAGTTACAACGTTTTCGCTCAGGTGTGTCCGACTGATAATTATCGCCCCGCCCTTGTGCACACAAAATGTTATCGTATTACCATCTGGGCTAAGACGTCACACTAGTCTTATCAGCGATAATCAACCTTTGCTGGCCGTTTTTCATGTGAAACAGGCGTACAACGTCTGGTATACGAGAATGTCTACCAACGGATTGTCGGTTAAGGTTGCATCATCCGCCTACTCTTACCAAGGTCAAGCAGGCAAAAAAAAACCAAGATAACTATTACTGAAAGGAGTGTAAGGTGGTATGAAAATACCAAATATCGGCTTGATAGCAGAGAAAGAAATGTGCCGACCACGGAAATTTCACTTAATCAGTACGCACAACAAAATGTAACTGAATATGGCCGGAGAGGAAAAGAGATCGTCCCAAAATTATGTGACAGAAGCGTTTGGCCAATAACTAACAATCCTATTGAAACATGCCAAAAGTGGTTCAGTTCGTAAAAATTGTTGTGGATTGGAGAGAGAATGGTGTATCCTGTTGTGACGAGTCAATCTTCGCTCATTACATTTTCCTGTACCATCTTTTTAACATTTGTCTGTGCCCCTCCTTTTCCTTCTTTTCACCCGCACTTTGACGTTGTTTTCTTATCACATCTTGTTCTAATTTGTCACTCCCTGATTTTACCTGATCGCTCGACCTATTTTTGAAACAACATTGACTTCGCTTTGTGCAGAGCGAACTTGCCACATTGATTTTTCGCTTAAAAACAATATAATTTGATTCACATTTTATAAGTGTGTCTGGTGAGAAAACATCTGTGGTAAATTTTACGGGAGGCATCTCACACCTCCTCAGTATCCCCTCTGTAGCTCCCCTGGGTAAAGCACACCCCACAGTTTTAGAAACCTCAGCTCCCGCCGAATATTAGGACGTAGATGTGCATCGAGGGCTTTTTTAAGGGTGTGGTCTGGACACTTGATGTTTGTCGACATCATGTTGATTCCTCGATTAAATATGGAGATGTTACCGCTTTAAAGATGCTTCCCGCGGTTAGACCTGTTGCAGTGTGTGGTGGTTAAATGTTCTTGAACGAGCGAAAAAGTGACAAGAACAAAAACACAATGGACTACTAATCATTCTATGAAATCTTTCTTTAGTATGAAATTTGACAATAATAGCCTAGCGCGGCTCCCCAGCATTTAAATGAAACCATTTCTCTAGAATACCTAAGGTAAAAGACATGGGAAAACTTAAAAACGCACATGAAAGAGAACTTTCGCAGGAATAAGAAAAATGCAGTCATGACAAGGACTTGACTGACTTCACAGGAAGTAAAAGGTGAGAAAAATAAGAGGAAGAAGTTGTGACCTGTTGTTGACCTAAATTTTTATAAACCGTCATCATCAAAATTAATGAAAAAGTTCGCTCTTGAACGGTAAAAACAAAGAGAAATGTGAATATATTAAACGAGCTGCGTCTCAAAAGAAACTGAAAAAAATTAGAAGTAATTCATTAAGTGAAGAACGTAGTTTTATTTTAATGATTTAGCCGATCAGGCAGCTAAAAGCCGGAGATCGCGATGCCGGAAACAATGAATGGTTAAAAATGTGCCTTAAGAGTGTCGTCCGTGAAATGAAGAAGTCGCTTCCAGCACAAGGACAATCAACAAATGGCGTCTGCAGGGATATTAATCCAATTCCATTCAGCTTAAAAAAAAAACAATACATCAAATAAAAGTGTAAACCAATGCTCTCAAATAAAACCAATTATTTCTCATTGGCCACTCTGGTTTGCAACAGCGGTGTATCTTCACGGACAACAATATTTACATGTAACGGCTTTAACACATGTTAGCAATATCAAATATCAAACATGCAAAGGGTGATTAAAAATTCACCTAATATTTATGGGTACACAGAAGAACAAAAAAAAAAAAAAAAAAAAAAAAAGAAGAAAGTAGTAGACGTGTTAAGACAGTCGACTAACTTGGAGTGTTGAGTTCATCAACATCCCCTACACATCTATTTCTAATTGTCACGGGTTAGCTCTCCTTTACTCTGCGGTGATGGTCCAACAGTGGCCAAAACCTAGAGTATCTAATGTGGGTCTTCAAATGTATCTACGTGCGCTCAAGATTACTCTTGGCAGAGATACAGATAGAAGGATGATAATGCTTCTAGCTTGAGGGAGTGTTCACAAGATATTTCAGAAGTCAAGAACAATACTGAATGTGTTTTAGCAATCTGCCCACCGCATTTTGTGAAGAAGTGTTATATAAATTAATTTAGCTCGTAGAAGCCCCCAACTGAATTGACAGTAACATTCTTATTATTATTTGGCTCTATAGATGTAAATATAGATATATGAAAGATGCTGATTCATCTGTGTGCACTTCTGTCTGTAATAATTAAATCAACTATGAATTTTTAAAAGCTACATATAAGAATTTAATTATCAATTACTTTGGAACAAATGTAAATAAATATGAACTGGTTATTATTTTTAAAAATAGTTTTCGTCATTGAAATCGACTTTAAGAAGCTGAGTTGTGGAATATAGATCAAAAAATTATGTTGTGTTGGCCTGCTAAAAATGCACTTAGCTTCCAAACTGCTGTTGATGCTGCTGTTTCCGTCAATTTGTCTCTGTGGCGAAGGCACTTCTCCTGGTCAAGGCAGGTATCTTCACAACCCGTTGAATGTAGGTTTCAAGTGTCGACCGCAAGCTAGGAACCAGATAACAGTAGTACAGCAGGTATCGTAGAATCGAACCTCAAATGGTAAACTCGCACCACCAACTTTAAGGGAATAAAGGAACAAATTCCGCTGCTAAGTCTTTGTTTTCCTGATATTAATCAGGCTCCTTTCCCGATGACCGTCAACCGAATCTTTTTTCTGAATTGTTACTCTCCCTGAGTGAATATTATATAATTCAGGGGATATGATGAAAATCACCATTCTTTTAGTTAATTTACTGTGAAAATTTCGACTAGACAGCGGCAAGTGGCTTGTGCCTGGTTGGACATGTTTAAATATATATACACTTATTAAAAATGATAGTAAATTTATAAATATGATGGCATCATCTTCCACTCCCTGCTCCACTTGGAGTCTGGGGTTACCTCTGCTTTTGGTTCCCTGTGAGAACCCGCATGAAGCAATTACCAGCGCTTTGCTGTAGTGGTTAATGAATATATCATCTTCACGTGCGCAGGTTCCCAGCCTAGTAAAGACCTGTATAACCATCAGCAGGTTCAAACATGTCAAATTCAAAGAATATAAAATATGTAACCACTCATCTCAATACTGGGATCATAGACTTCTTGCTCAGTTTGAATAGTTTCGGCAACTTTATGCAGATGCCTATGGTGTATTATTTCTATTATAGAATCCCTCTGTGACTTTGTGAGTAGGTCCTGTAGGATTCCGGCTTCCGCATTAAAAGGTAAAGTTTCCTTGTTGTATTAATTAAAAGGTGCGGTTCTTGTGTGTTAATTCACCGCTAAAATCAAATTTTCCAAATTTATTACCCAAACTGACAACCGTACTTTTTCTTGACTGAAAAAGGTTGATTTCACATTGTGATTTGGGAGGGCAAGTTCGTCGTGCATTCATAGTTGACACGCTTACGACAGACCCGCCCTCAACCCCCCCCCCCCCCCCGGTATTTTAAGTTTATAACCAATAAAATGGTATTGAATTGGGACCTAAGATGCGTCAACAGTGCTCCACTACCGCATCAGTCTAACCAGCTGTAAATGGGTACCTGACTCTGATCTTGAGTTAGAGAAGGCAACAGCAACGAGGACGGGAACAGGTGTCACGCATCAGTCTAACCAGCTGTAAATGGGTACCTGACTCTGATAGGGACTTGAAAGCTGATGATGATGATGATTACGATGACTAGCAATTCCCTAGACTTAAGGGTCTTTTATATTTGGACATGCGCCCTAATATAACCGACTAGATTGAACGGGACGCGCCTCGCCAAAACGATACAAAACTTAAAAAAAAAAACATTCGAGTAAGTTGTATTTTTTCAGGATTACAAAAAATAAGGACAAAAAAGGGGACGGGGTGGGTAAGAGATTTGTGACGTTCGCGTAAGGGGGTGGCAAAAATGTGACAAGCTATGCGGTCTACTTTTGCAGACATAGAGCAAAAGGCCAAGGATGTGACTGAGTGTGAACATTATCAAGAACAAACTCGAAGGAAACACAAACGAAATCGAGAGTATGATGATTTCAGTGGTTCCAGCACAATTGATGAATCTCAAACGCCTTCTCAGCAGTTTAAAAGTCGAACATTTCTTGTCCTTATTGATAGCTTGCTACCTTGTAAAAACGCCAGAGAGCTTATCAAAAGTTGAATGATGTATTTGGATTCCTTCGTCAGTCAAAGTCGTTTACAAAATACATAGAGAAACATTATCCACGCAACACCTGGACCCATGCATACACAGATGGATCAGAAACAAATGCAACAGAAAACGGAGGTGGGGGCGTCTTTCTGACCTTAAGCACTGGTGCAGAAAAAATGCTGTCAGTGGCGACAGGACGATTCTCCAGCAACTTCAGAGCAGAGGCAGAGGCCCTGAAAACTGTAGCAGAGGTTATATTGACAGACGAAAGCGCAGAGAGAAGGGTTGCTTTCTTTTCTGATGCACAGTCAGTAATTGCGGCATTGAAAAGCCAAAATAATACAGACCTGGATGATCTCAGAGTAGTGCTATAACCAGCTCCCCTCCTAGCTGCCTTTACCTTTCAGAGCAGAGTCAGGTGTTGCGTGCATATTTTGACGCACATATTACAAAAATCGATATGGCTATTTAATATGGAAAAGATATAGACATTCATTCATTTGTGTATGAAAATGCTGTCTATGGGGAAGGCTAGATAATCCATAATTGTTTTACCCTGTTGATTATAGGAGTAACCGTTCTTGATATTAATTCGGCGCATGGATATGACACCCTTGTCCGTACCTATTTCTTAGGGCCAGAAAATAGATTAATTTGCTTATTATGTTTATGGCCTGAATTCATATGTATTACATATTATTAGTACAAGTAGAATCAGTCCTATATTGTATATTTTGGATGGGTAGGCAGGACTATATTCTTGTTACACCGCTCTAGCGGAAGTAGGAGTTGTCTTGTCTAGTCGTGATGAGTTCCGATGTACCGTGACAATGGCGGTTACGCATTTTTCCAGGGCTGGTATATTCTTCTGTAAAAATGACTTACGAAGTGGTTTTTCTTCTATAGGAGATTGTGTCTCTACAAGAGTTGTGTTAGAGACTTTCCTAATGTACGGTACCATGTATGATTCGGACTCCAGGTAATTCCAGTCCCTGTTTTGATGATCTCAGGTCGGTTAGGCCTAGCTGGAATTTTGTGCTTCGCAACGCTAGGGTCAAGTTTGTATCGACGGAGATGACAGGCTCCATACTGTAATTATGTCTACGTAAGGTAACTGGATTACGGTAGATCTGTGTGGAGGAACTTTATGAAATTATGCATATGTATTGCAAATTAACTTTGGCTTATATATATATATATCCTCCTGTGAGCGAGTGAGCGACAACTCAGGCAGGCGGCCATGTTACATTCCTGTCATCGTATTTTTGGATCACTGTCTAAAGAACGGGGCATGTATCTTATTATTCGGACAGTGGCAAGGAGATCTCAATTTTGATAGAAACCCCTTATCGTGGTTTCATAATATGCTATAAACTATGGACGTAAAGCAACTTTAGTTACTTACCGATCCGCCTTCACTGACGCGCTTAGTCAGATAGGGGATGCGGCCATTGATGTACTACCTATTATTTATGAATGTGCCATGACATAGGATCTACTATGTATGCCTGCAAATTGATATGTCAACATACCCATGATTTACTCGTAATGTCCCAGTGTGTGAGTCTAAATAAACTGTGTAAACAAAGATTCCAGCAGTCTGCATTGGTGCCTTGTAGACACAAGTGAATGAGTGTTTAGATTGGTCAGAACACGAACAGTGCACCATTCGCGTTAATCACACTCTACACTTCTACCTATATATACACCATCCTGCGTCGGTTGAAGTGACCAAGTTTAGGGCCTGCTTCCCCTGGAGCCTTAGAGGGAAACTACTGTTTACAGCTGCCTTTGCCTTCCCTAACTTAGGACTAGGGTGAGTTACCCATTTACAGCTGGGTAGACTGGAGCATGCCTGATCTCAACAACTCTGTACACTACAATGGACACATACAGTAGTGGCACCACAAACAACATGCTACAGTGATTGATAGTGGAGCTTTACAGAGGAAGGAGAACACACCACACTTTACAGAAGGTTTACAGTATACAACTGATACTTCTTTACAGACTGACATTTTACAGTGTGTGTGTTGGGACAAGAAACTTTACAGTGGAAAGCAAAGTTTACATCAGGTATCCATCCACTTACAGCTGGGTAGATTGTAGCGTGACGCCACCATGTCTCCAGCCCACTACCTTTGTCGCGAGAAGCCTGCGCTGAAACCACGGACGCCCTCATAAATGGTTGCTTGTCTAAAATAGAAGGATTGTAGTGGTATGAGAAGATCACTAATGTGCAACTGATGACACGAACCAGGCAAGTGCCAGAAGAACGAGACATGAGAAGAAGACGCTGAAGATGGATAGGATACACACTGAGCAAACTTGCTTATAGCTTTACCAGGCAGTCCTTGGTCTGGAACCCCCAGGGTAAGAGAGGCAGAGGAAGACCAAGGAATACACGGAGAAGAGAACTGATGACAGACAAGAAGAGGATGAAGAAATTATGGAACGACCTTGAGCCGATGGCACAGGACAGGAAGACTTGGTATAAAGCAAATGCTCCTTAGGGACTTGAAAGCTGATGATGATGATGATGACTAGGTTGAACGGGACGGGCCCCGCCAAGACGAGGCAAAAATTTTACATTAAAAAAAATAAATACATAATAATAATAATAATAGCCCCTTCAGTCATAACTGACCATGGGAATGCGCCCCCGAGGTGGCAGCCCTCAAATACTAACCCACAACCCCTACCTGTTAAATGGACTAGTCCCGCGCAGAAAGAAAAAAATTCAGTCAAGAAAAAGTACGGTTATCAGTTTGGGTAATAAATTTGGAAAATTTGATTTTAGCGGTGAAATATCACACAAGTACCAAAGGTGCTCCTATACTTGTTTTCCGTTCCTTTTAGTTCAGAATCCCAACTACTACTCTTTCCTGGCTTCAGTCCGAGCTGTCTGCTTTGACGGTTCTGGAATGCAAGTTGTATGTCTAAACTGTGTTACATTATATTGCAACTGTCGGCCCACGCTTCTGCCTGGTGTTTTCCGACAAATCTTCCAATCAACGTGAAAGACTATTCACGCTTCCAATGCTAGCTAATATATTTGAAAGTGCATGTTATGACAACTTTCCTTATGGAATTTTCTGCATGACTCATGCGTTTGTAAAATTCAAACGGTCAATTTTCCGTATAAGGAGTTGCTATATCCGTCTATTCTCGGTAATGTTTACATTCGTCGTCCTCCTGCAACATCTTGGCCAAAGAAGTCTTACATCATCCATGTGTCTGTAATTGGACACCAGTTTCGATAATGGGCTTGCGCTACCCGTGAAACATAACTCTGGGTCAGTACATGAAAATGACCGTGCCAGCCAATCTGGTCTGATTTGTATCAACTATGAGGTAAACTAACATGACACAAATGAATGGAACAAGTGTAAACATTGACTCGAAAATACCAAATACTGTCGGAGGTAGGAGAATGGAATGTGCTAACAATCGAATCGCGCACATTTTAGTAAACACAATAAAGGTAGCTCAATACTGCCGGAGAGGAAAAGAGAGCGAACACAAATATGTGACTCTAACAGCGAGGGATGGACCAGTTTAAACTTTCTTGGTTAAAATATATTACTTCGTTTCTTTTCTGATGTCTGATTCGCTTTTTCTTTTTTTTTCGATTGTATTTCCCTTTACTTCTGTATTTTTCTGTATCGCACTTTATGTGTTTCATATTATTTCCTTGGTTATTTCTTTTTCTTCCCTTCGTTTGTGTTTCTTTATTGCCCTCCGCCGAATGAAGATAATTTACTTATTATATCTGTATTTATTTAGTTCATCGCTAGAAACTATTCATGCCCGGATACGAACATAAATGTTATCACCACAACCGATGACATAATACACAAGTCACAATAACGGACTACACAGTAAACAACAAATACATTAAGGTCCGTGTTTTCAGACAATTCTGTAAGTTACTCTTCGTGACGATTCGGCATGTCATGGTTTCATGTGTTTAAATTACTAGCTTAATGAATTAGGAGGGGACCCTGTCGTGCTTCATCAGTTTCCAAAGGGATTTTCTGATTAAACTGTCGAGGGCCTTGTCAAGTTCAACAAATATAATATAAACTGATAAAGTAAACTAGACGCACTGTTCAACTACCATGAGTAGCGTGGCTATCTGGGCGATAGAGGATCTGTTTAGTCTTAAACCTGCCATTTTTCCACTAAACGGTTTATGTTAATCTCTAAAGGATGATCCTGTTTAATATTTATCTTTGCACAAATAATAACGTAATTCCTTATCAATATGTGCGTTGTCGCACATCTTAGTTTTTTTAAATCACCGTGTCCAGATAAGCTTTTACTAGTATTTATATCCTCCCCCAGTCTTTACCAAGTAATCGGCACTATAAGACTTTGCTATGTGCTAATGTCCTTGCATCTGTAGGTCCAGGAAAAATCGCACTGCTTTTCGAGAAAATGAGAAACGGCACATTTTGCGATGTGCTTTGAGTGAAAGTTATCTTGAACCTCTTTTTGTTTTGGGAGAAGAGAGGGGTGAAGAGCAGTGCTTGTTCTCCTACTTCCCATTCGGGGGCGGGGGGGGGGGGCGTTGTGTACATTTTTACAAGAATCAATATGAAACAATTACAAAAGATATTCCTCTTCCAATTGCCTGTAACACTGTAGTGTTTCAAGGATTCCAAACGCAAAATTTTAGTACCTGGGATGTTACCATTGTCATAGACAGTAGGCGGAGATTTAAATACTTAAACACATATTTAATATAACTATATATGTGTTGTGTGTGTTTGTGTATACACGCTAAAGAGCAAGGGGTTGTTACAAGGTGTTACCAACAGATTACTGGTGGCAATGTATGTAGTTATTATAATATTTATTTGTCTGAGGGAAAGTATTTGTTTTTAGAATCAGGATGCTTTCCTGGCCAAAGATATATCACCCATGATTGATTGATACTTTTGTTATATGGGTTATCTCCCCTGGATATCGAATTTGGCGTATGAATCTAGATTTCGTTAGTCTGTTCCTTGTTGGGCCAGAAACAGATTGTTCTTGCTTAGGTTTATGCAGGAATGTTTATGGTCCGAGTCTATGTTTACTCCGTGTCTGTTTCAGACGATTCGGTCTTATATCGTGATATCTTTGTATGTCTAAGTGGGACTATATTCCTTGTACTGAACTTTGGGGTCAGGGAGTTTTCTGCGCATGCGGAGACGAAAGAGGGTCTTCGGTGATGATGGAGCCTGGTGAATGGCATGTCGGAGACCAGTCCGAAGTTTGTTGATCGCTGTGATCTATTATGGGGAAGAAGATGGTTTCTGATATGATTATTAAGTCTATGAGTTCCCCAGTGTTTATTCTGTAACGCCAGGAGAGGGCGTATGTGTTCTGCTAGTGTATTTCCCATGCCCAGGTAAAAGAACTTTTTTGCTGAACTTTTCCTTGCTAGGCTTAGATGGGCAGACGTCTACATGATAATTATCTATATCAATATGTCGGGATGACATGTTACCTAGCAGCACTGAATATGATTGTATGCAGCAGTTATGATGAAAGAATATGCTGATTCTTGTAGAAACATTTGTGTTCATGAACAAAGCCTTTATTGAAGCTTTACTATGCATCTGTATAGTGAGTAATGCTCATTAGAACCAGAAGCCATTTTGGATTCTATTTTTTGTCGATCATCGATCAGAGAACAGGGATGCCCCTTATGATCATGTGATGATTAAGAGGTCACAGTTATAAAGAAAACCCAATACTGGTGGGTTAACATTGTCTTCAGAAATATTTGCTGAACTTTACCTAAAGGAATCTTCGCTAGAAAAGAGGTTCTGTCTAGGAGTCATGCTTGAACATTATTTATTAACTGACATGATCGGTCAGTAAGGCCTGATGGTTATATTTATAAACAGTGGAAATCTAAGTGCTTGTCTACGGATGTCCCATTGTAATGTTCTTCAACATGAATGCCAACTTAAGATTGTAGACCATTGATCAATAGTATGATGATATATGTCGACCTGTTTTCCTGTAACTATACCCGTACTGTCCAAGTGTGTACGTCCAATTAAACAGTATGAAACGACCACAGTAGTCTGCATCGTTAACTTCTAGCTACGTGTGAGTGAGTGTTTGATCTTCTAGTCAACTCTGCAGAACAATCCATGCATTCGCGTCTTCATTATTGATGTTTACACTCACTCATTCCATCAGAATATACGCATCTAACAGTACACCTTGTCAGGGCCCCAACAGTCGGTAACCTGACCCATTTAAAGAACATTGTGACTGGACGAGCTATATCACAAAGTTGCACTTATCACAAGGCTTTTTAAAATATTAGTTGTCAAAAGGGGGCGTTGCTACTATCAGGGTTGAGAAACACTGAGTTAGATGAATACCTACTAGAAGCAGACTTAGTTCATGGTCAACTTTATGTAGCACTCACGCAACGAAGGAACCCAGACAATCTTAAAGTACACATTCCGGACACATGCTATCAAGGCAACAATTTGAAAGATATCCGTATATTCACAAAAAAAATGCTCTTGTTAAAGAGAAGTTTTACTTGCTCGTTCTCATACTATCTCTGCGGAGGTGTCTGTGTCTACTTTAAAGGCCTGTACTGTAATGTCGTCTGGGAGGGTAGCTTTTTTCATCTCTTAGAAGCTTTATGGCTTTTCTTTTTTTTTTACCTCTTTCCAGCTTCGCTTTTCTTTTGTCATTTATAGTAATGACCTTCTGCTTTAATGTTTGACAGGGAGCATGTGTCTGAGGAAATCTAAGACCATCATTACACTGAAGTTACTAAAAATACCAGGGTTTTATGGGACGACGCTAGGAAATTTAGCAGACTTAAGATGACCACATCTCGCCATTATTACCGTAGCTTTGGAATACTTATTACCATTTAGTCTCGCGAGGCAGTTTTCTGTGGCCGGTTGACAGTAACTGACAGATTAACAGTGACTAACATTTGATCAGCCCAGGGACAGAGACCATCAACTCAATAGATTTCTTGTCCCTCGTGCTGAACACTGAGGAGACAATTTCTTAGGTTCTCGTGAAGTATCATGAGTTTAATCAAGCCTCACGTGACATATCGGACATCCATCTATCTGTCTATCTGTCTGTCTATCAATCTATCTATTAAGTTAGTTAGCTGTTTGTTTGTCTATCTGTCTGTCTGTCTGTCAGCCTGCCTGCTTGCCTCTCTGTCTGTCTGTCTCTATCTTTCTCACAATATTTTACGTTTTAATACTCACATTTACTGCATCACCATCTTCCTCTTTCATCCACTTATCTTGACTGTCAGAGATTTTTTGTTGCTAGAATTCTCTTTTTTCTTCCCCAAAACTCTGTGCCTTTGTCTGTTTACTTGGTTCTTTCTTTCTTTCATCTCACTCTTCTTTTGAACACTTTTTTTTCAAATCTAGTTTGGCCAGTGCTTTTAACAATATGATGTCAGTTTTAACCCCAATTTAATGAAAGCTTAATAAAAAGTAATGAAAGGCGTTACCAAACGCCTCGAACGCCACGTCCAAAACCACATTCTTTTCTCACTCAACAACTATAATCTTCTACATAAACATTAATTTGGTTTTCCAGTCAAATAATCATGTCAGTGTTTTTTTGTTGGCTAAGATTTCTTACATCAAGCACTGAAACATCAACTGTAAAATAACATAATAAGAATCACCTATACAAAGCGTTAGACACAACTGACCACTCTATAATGCTGCGGACACGAAAGTTTCACAAGTTCCATCAGAATGTCATAATGTTATTTCAGCCTTTTCCTAAACACGGAACAGATGTTCTATACAATACAATGTTATCTATCCTATACACCGTATCAGCTGGTGTCCCGCAAGGCTCTATACTGGGTCCCTACTATTCAGCATTTTTATCAATACCTCGCCTTTTTCATTCCATCATGATGACTGTTTATTTTTGTCACTGATGATACAATACTGACGGTAGCTGGCACCGGCATGCGCACAGGTGAGTCACAATTACAATATCATTTAGGTTCTGAAACATCTATATAGATACAGTCAGCTGAACATGTAGTCCACGGACCACGTTGGGATCCGTGAATCGATTCTAGGAGGCTCGTTTACATAACTTAAACATTTGAATTTTATTTAACCAACATTTTTTATTCGGGGAATTATCACAGATTTTTTGCATTTAAAGAAAAATATTTTTTTCAAGATTGTTTTTATATTTCATAATGTGTTTTTATACTTCATAATGACTTTATGTAAACTTAACTGTTTTTCTTTGTAATATAATATATTTTTCGCGTGTAAAAATGTTAATTATAAGTTTATGTTCTAACGCGGGGACCGTCATTGTCACCAGACATTCAAGGGGCCTATGGTACAAAAAATAAAAAGGTTAAGTAGCCCTGGTCTAGAGAGCAAGAACTGCTAACTCGGGGCCACCAAGAAGACATGCGCCCCATTATAGCGGTTGGAAGCTGAAATTGAAGAGGCCCCATCTTCAGAAGAGATCGTGACACATCACCAGAACTGCCATACTAAGGACTCCAGAAGAAAAGCGAAAGCAAGGACGACCAAATGCCACCTGGCGGAGAACTGTGGAGGCAGACATGATGAGTATGAACCAGAGTTGGGACACCACACGAGGGAAGGCTGTTGACCGAGCAAAATGGAAACGGTTTGTTGCTACTACGCAAGACGCCACCAGGCGTGATGTTCACTGATTGCTTTATCAGTCAGCGGTCAAGAATCAAAGAAGGACCAGAAGGCCTAGAGAGTCCATACAAAAAAGAACGCTAAGTCTTAGTTGCTATGACGACAACAATCCCAGTTCTGAGTTACTTCCACGGTTAAATATGCTTTCGATTAACACTTTCTTCCTGTTCCATGAGCTCGTACAAGTATTTGTACACGAGATCTTATAAGGTAGAACGCTCTTACACTTGCAAACATGCTCAATATGAAAACTGGCTTTATATTTCATGAGTCTAGACCAACTTTTGGAGTTTACAAAAGCTCGATCTGACCATTTTTCATAGTTGCTTTAGTTTTGCTTAGGCTATGTCCTGCAATGTTTTTTTTAAATATGTCAAAACTAACAGCTCCATCACCTTCAAAACATTGTTTTTTTTTTTTTTAAATAAAATTTGGCCTCGTTTTGGAGAGGCACGTCAAAAGAAACATGGAGTCATATATAAAGCTTGCGTAAGCTCGATAATGCACATAACTGATCAAGATGTGTTTTAGTTTATGTATTGTTTACACGAGCATTGATTATTTAATGTTGTCTCGTTAAACTTAATTTCTAATTGCTTCTTTTTGTAAAGCTTCAGTAGTTCTGCTGTCTTCCCCATTCTCTTCTCTCTCTCGCTTTCTCTCTCTCTCACACACTCTCTCTCTCACTCTCACTCTCTCTCTCTCTCTCACTGCGAGTTACATTAGCGAATACAATGTTTTGTTTTAAAGACTATCTTCATTGCACACGGATAATTCCATCAGTGCTCCGATCTCCTCCCTTAGATCACACAAGAAAGATCTCAGCACAGTGCACAAACTCAGTAGCACCGGCAATGCTCCAAATATGTGTATACAGGAATCACACATTCTATAAATATTTAAATGGCGGGTAGGTTTTCCTAATTTTGTAAATTTTGCCAGGGCTGCAGCAGTAAATACAATGTTAGTAATAACTAATAACTAATAACAGTTGTAGCCTAAAACGTTCAATATTTGCAAGCACTTTAATTGAGTTTACCTGTTTTTATGAGAATTATATACATATATATATATTTGTCTTTGATTTTAATAATAATCTATTGTTTCTTTTTTCTACCATTGACTTAAAAGAATTATTAATTATGTGCAGAAGCGCAAGAAGACAATAATGCATATCTCTGTACAATGAGGAAATAAAAAAATTTCGTTCATCCGTTTCTGTGCTTGGTCGTTCGTTCTCTATCTCGACATGTTATAAGCCTATATCTTCTTCTTTATTTTTGTACCTTGTCTTCTGTTTATCTTGCTGAAGATGATTAAAAGGGAAAGAATGTTGTATATATTCTTCGAGAAAATCTGTTGTCTCCAAATATGGAGATTGTTTCCAGTGTTGATGTTTGGGTGTTGATAAGGTCTTTACGGGATCTCTTCTTGTTTAAGTTTTTCTATTTGGAGACAACAAATCCCTCGTCCCTGAGAATATATAAAACCCTCTTAAGTTTGTGTTGATTCTACAAGGAATGTAGGGTAAAGAGAGAGGCACAGTGCCTCACGGTGAGTGACAGCCATATCCTATTTGGTTCCCCTCTCTTTATCTACCTCATGTATGGCTCTATGAATACTGCTTGTGTACGGCGGTGGCCAAATCTCAGGAAACAGTATTAGCTGAGTGGCTAAATTACACGAGTGAAGTAGGAGTAATTCTACACAAGGCAATGTCCATCCCTAGTACGCAAAGACTGTGACGGTGAGTAAAGCGGAGGAAACTAAAAAGATCAACGGCTCATAAAGCGAAACAAAGTGTAACGCACTAGAGGCGTGTCGGGCGTAGGAAAAGATATAGACTGGCCACCGTGGAAGAGACTGGGGCCTTACCACGTATGTCCTAAAGAATGTAATGGAATCATAACTAAAAGATGAGAACAGCTATGTAGAGAAGTCTTAGTTCCCTGGGGAGAGATCTACGGTACAAAACTCTAAACAATTAACCCACAATTTAAAACTGAGAATCATCAAGTGTTTTATATACGAGTTATTCTCCATTACTAAATGGTGTAGAAATATGGGCAATGAATAAACAAGTGAAGAACGAATTGAGACCATTGAGATGTGGATATATAGAAGAATTAGGCGCATCTCATGTATAGAGAAGAAAATAAATAAAGAGGTCCTATAACACCTAGGTATGAACAAAAATTAATGGAGGAGATAAAAATTAGGTAACTAAAATATTTTTGCCATATAAAAAGACATAATATTTTGCAGTAGACTATAATAGAAGGCAGAATTAAAGGCAAACATGCAAGGGGAAGACACCGATATAATTGGGAAGATAGCATGAAGAGATGGACAGGAAAGAGTCTAGCAGAGTGCACCATCCCGACAAGAGACAGGAAAGAGTCTATCAGAGTGCACCATCCCAACAAGAGACAGGAAAGAGTCTATCAGAGTGCACCATCAAGACAAGAGACAGGAAAACGTCTAGCAGAGTGCACCATCAAGAAAAGAGACGGGAAAGAGTCTATCAGAGTGCACCATCAAGACAAGAGATAGGAAAGAGTCTATCAGAGTGCACCACCAAGACAAGAGACAGGAAAGAGTCTATCAGAGTGCACCATCCCGACAAGAGACAGGAAAGAGTCTATGAGAGTGCACCACCAAGACAAGAAACAGGAAAGAGTCTATCAGAGTGCACCATCAAGACAAGAGACAGGAAATAGTCTATCAGAGTGCACCATTCCGACAAGAGACACGAAATAGTTTATCAGAGTGCACCATCAAGACAAGAGACAAGAAAAAGTCTATCAGAGTGAACCATCAAGACAAGAGACAGGAAAGAGTCTATCAGAGTGCACCAACAAGACAAGAGACAAGAAAAAGTCTATCAGAGTGAACCACCAAGACAAGAGACAGGAAAGAGTCTATTAGAGTGCACCAACAAGACAAGAGACAAGAAAAAGTCTATCAGAGTGAACCATCAAGACAAGAGACAGGAAAGAGTCTATCATAGTGCACCATGAAGACAAGAGACTGGAAAGAGTCTATCAGAGTGCACCATCAAGACACGAGATAGGAAAGAGTCTGTCAGAGTGAACCATCAAGACAAGAGACAGGAAAGAGTCTATCAGAGTGCACCATCAAGACAAGAGACAGGAAAGAGTCTATCAGAGTGCACCACCAAGACAAGAGACAGGAAAGAGTCTATCAGAGTGCACCATCAAGACAAGAGACAGGACAGAGTCTATCAGAGTGCACCATCAAGACAAGAGACAGGAAAGAGTCTACCAGAGTGCAGCATCAAGACAAGAGACAAGAAAAAGTCAGTCAGAGTGAACCATCAAGACAAGAGTCAGGAAAGAGTCTATCAGAGTGCACCATCAAGACAAGAGACAGGAAAGAGTCTATCAGAGTGCACCATCAAGACAAGAGACAGGACAGAGTCTATTAGAGTGCACCATCAAGACAAGAGACAGGAAAGAGTCTATCAGAGTGTACCATCAAGACAAGAGACAGCAGACGTTGGAGATCCATTACAGCCGACCTTCGTTGCGGAGATGGCAGCTGATGATGATTCTACAAAGTTGCTTCGCTTTAAGTCTTCCCCTTGCAAGACCACGTATTCTCTGGTACATTGAGTGTCTATTCGCCTTTTCAGTTTCTTGAATTGTTGCTGGTCTCTGGTATCTCTGCTATCCTCTATTGGTGGCAAGTATGTAATCTTATCTCCTCAATAGGGGTTGTCTTCCTGCCGCCCGTTATGATTTTCACTGCCTGGTCTTGCAATCTGTGAATGTTATCGAAGTTTGACTTAGCTTCTGTTGCCTAAGCGTCACTGCCACGTTCAAAGACGGATCTCACTAGCCTAGTGTCAAGCGTCAATAGTACTTCCTCATCTATTTCCCAAGATGTACCAGCAATTTTTTTTTCATGATTACTTATTCTTTTCCTTGCTGTCATCCTGTATCTCTCAATCTGCGTTGTCCATGTCAACCGGTGATCACAGGTAATGCCTGTGCAGTTTCCTTCCAGACGTAGATGTTTCCCATTTAACACTAATTTTGAGAGCTGAGGTTTATCTGAGGGGGAGTACATCGTACGTGTTGTTTTTCCTTCATTTAGTTTAACGCTGAATTCATTTTACGTTTGTTGCTGTTGATTTTGCTGTTTTTTTTATAATCCAGTCAGTAGGCAAAACAAATAAATATATAAATAAAATTGGGGAAATACTTACAGAGACATCCTTGCATGCTGCACTCAAATTCTTATCTGCTTGGGCTCCTTAATTTGTCCTTCAAGGAGAATTATACAATTCATGTCTAAGTTCGTTTTCTTTATTAGGTTAATGATTTTAAGGGGTAACTGAATAATACCTGTTCAGTTTCCGGTCTGATTCTCCGTGCAAACTACTTTATAAGAACAAACGGAACAAAATAAACCACAAATCTGTAAAGTCAGGCTATATTAAATAACTACAATTTATTTACTCGGGTTACGTCTCTATTATCAGCTGCATAGATATATCGGATTGGTCATGAAACAGAAATAGTTAACCTGTTTTTTTGTTTCTAAGTCTTATTTCACTCCCCTGCCCCACGTTTATAAACACAACGAAACAAAAGAATAACTGTAACACGTAAGACCGAATCTAGTCAGCCAATCGTTTCTGCTGTATATAAACAAAGGTCAACGCTCTTTATCCTGTGAAGTTTACAGAACTCTGATAGTACTTCTGATTAGCAATTTGATTATGTTCAAACAATAACCTACAAGTTATGTACCGAATGTAATTAATATGATTTATTAAGTGATCTTATTTCAATGGCACCATGTTTAAAAACACAACGATTTTTTTGTTAAAGATTTTGTTTGGTTAACTGTAACACGTAAGACAAATAAATTCCTTTTAGGTTATTATTTACAAGTCATGTCCGAATCTAGTCAGCCAATCGTTTCTGCTTTATATAAACAAAGGTCAACGCTTTATCCTTGTGAAGTTTTCTTAGTAACTCATGTTAAGTATCTTTACTTTATCCGGATTTACAGGAACTCTGTTTGGCCACTGATAACAATATATATCCAGGCATAAAATGTATTCTTCAAATTACAATATTCTGTTTATTATGTTCAAATTTTGTTTCATAGTGGTCGTGTCTTTAGACTTCTGACGTCCTGCCACATAAGTTTTTTCATAATTAATCACCAAGTTAGTTATTCATTTGTTGCGCTCCGCAGGCGGTTTTTAGCATGGTGGCTATTTTGTTAGGGTAAAAACAATTTTATGAGCAGAAATGTATTTATGCTGTGGTCAGTCAAATATGTTCTGACTACATACGTGAGGGAACCACATATCCAAATTGTACGCTACGTTTTGCTGTCTGGAGGTTAAGTTTTTCAACCGTACACCCATCAGTTTTTAAATAATTTCTGTTATGTGAGAAGCGTGTCAGCTTTTGTGAAATCAGACAGGCTGTTTTTAAAGCACCGGTTGATTGAAATAATATGTTTAATTGTACAGAAAAGGGTTTTGTGATAAAATATGTCAGTTTTGATAATCCCGGCACCGATATTAATAGGCATGAGGTCACAGATGAGGATAAGGACGTTAGCGATGAGACACTTAGGACGGAAAACCACGTGGTTGAAGGTCCTGGTGATAGCGACCCGAAAATAGTCTATCAGAGTGCACCATCAAGACATGCGATAAAAAAACCAAACAGACAAGCGACCAGGAAAGAGTCTATGATACAAGAAAGAGAAAGACAGTCCTTGTTGAACCACCAGGTAGAGATAGCCTGACAAACACATGACGACGATATCCTAGGATTCTCACGGTACATGACGACGATATCCTAGGATTCTCACGGTACATTACACCGAGATTCTGCATATTCATTCTACACAATTATGTTATGACCAATATTATTTTTGATGAGAACATTCTGTTATAAGTTGTATCCGGCGTCAACAAAAGAACAAAATAAACCACAAATCTGAAAGTCAGGCTATTATAATATAAAAAGGTTTTGGCCTAATGGTTTATAACGCAGTTTCTAAATGGTAATATACGCAAAGTTTCATAATCCAGATATACCAGGTTCGAAACCTGCTGCAGGCGGTTTGGTAGCAGATCGCTTTGTGTGGATTTTTAACAATGGTATAAGCGCCGTGCCGTTCAGAAAGCAATGGCAAACTACTGAATGAAAAAAATTGCCTAGAAAAATCACAAACAGCCAATAAAAGCTGGGGTTGATTGCCACGTCCTGTAAAGGATAAGCAACTAACTTTTTTTTATAATGTATATATTAAAAGAACCTAAAATTAGCACACCCTGACATAGTCCAGAGATAATACCATACAAGAAAACGTATTAAAACTGTGTGTTATATCGTCTGTTTCATTTTCAGCGATTTAAAATTATAGAACAACATTTGACATATTACATTTTAGCTTGAGGCTAGCCACCTGAATATAAAATCTAAATGACTAGAGAAATAACGCTTGTAAGACTACTACACCTTTTCTCTGGCAGTCTACTCGGTTGTGGCTCTGGTGCTGCTTAGGCAGTTTCAGACAAAATAAAGAGGGTGGGGCGTGGTGAATAAGTTGTTCATATCACGTGATCCTGATATAACTTGGTTGAACCTTTAATCATTCAAAGTGTGGACAACTGTATGGAATTTGTTTCCTTCTTTTTTCCGTTTTCTAGTTTCCACATGTGTCATGGTAAGATTAATTTACATCCTTCAGAACGTACAATCACCTCTATCAGAGCATGTTTGTGGGGGTGGTGTCGACTTGTATTTCGTATATGGGACCCAAAGATGCAGCAATAGAGAATGCAGTCAGCGACCCATATCTTGTCTGCTTGCGTCAGGGTCAGCGAACCAGAGCTGACCAAGACCTTACTCCACCTCCACGTGGTGGTCCTGGAAACAGGCTGCATCACTGCAGTCTGGCTGAGAGAGTAGGGATTGAAGAGGGAAGGCAAACCCGGTCCCAAAAAATGCCGTCGGATGTGTCGGCCGAAAGGTGCATATATCGCAGCTCCGGTGTAAACAGACACAACGCAACCAACGTCCTTTTCAGGACGAACGAGGAAGAAGAAGAAGTACGCGTACTTCGTATGGAGCTTAAATGGGATTTGTTTTGGACACGTAATTGCGAGATGAGTTGAGATAGATTTAAAATGATTACTGCATGATGTGGTTGGTCCTAAGGGTGAGTTTGCTTGTATTTGGAGTGGTTTCTTTTATGTATCCTAGTGATCTTTGTATATCATGTGACCAAACGAGAAACGAAGATTAGCTGCAAAGATAAACAAGTATGCAGGTATTAAACTGCAATTCTTTTGGGAACGGTCGTCTGCTGTCCTCTGGTAGATACTTGACCGGTGAAAACGATGCTGGTTCGCCTCCAATGTGTTACTGGGGTGGGCTGAGATGGTGAATGGAGCGAAAAGTGTAATATGGAACTCAAAATAAGATCGGGAGATCGTGTTGCGACAGCTGTTGAGCACCGGCTTTCAATAAATTCACGAGATCAGTTTGGTTTGGTTTGGTTTGGTTTTCTAAAGAACATCTTCATTGCACACGGAGTACTCCATCTGCTCCGATCTCCTACCGTTGATAATACAAGGAGAATTTCAGCACAGTGCACGAACTCCGTAGCACCGACAAGAATTCCAGTGTGTGTGTGTATATAAGAATCCCACATTCTATAAAAATTTTTGTTCTGGGTAGGTTTCTAATTTTTAAATTTTGCCAGGGCAGCGGCCCGATAGGCCTACTCTTTACGATTTGCAACTGCCGTGGGATTTTTAACGTGCGCAACTTGCACACGGGACCTCCTATTTTTTCGCCCTTATCCAAGAAGGCATCCGATCTCACTAGCCATGAGACAAATGAGGAGTATAACATCATTAGGATTACTGGTTCTGAAAAAATTGTTTTCTATAAATTATATTCCTTCAACTGGGAATCGAACCCGGTACCTCTAGAATTCGAGGGGGACGCCGTATCTCTTAGGCACCCAGACCCCTGCCATCCATTTAAGGTCTGTCTATATTTGCCTGACCCCATTTACGTCTTAATGTAATTTCCTTTTCTGTGTATCGTGTCGTGTCCTAATAGTTTCATCTATTTTGTTCATTAAAAGAACACATTTAAATCAACTGGTAGATTTTCCTGGAAAAAAACAGAAGATGAGTCAGCAAGGTAGACTCCTTTCAGCGTTCTCTAGACAGCACGTTGAACCTACTTAATAAAGGTCATGTGCAGTTTCCGGGGACTGGGGGTGGGGGGAGGATAATCTGATAAATGAAGGAAAGAATAGGACTACCCCATCAGGCAAATCGTAAGAGGCGACAAATATGAGTTTGTACATGAGGCTGCCAACCTCATAATATGAGTTTGTACATGAGGCTGCCAACCTCATAATATGAGTTTGTACATGAGGCTGCCAACCTCATAATATGGGTTTGTACATGAGGCTGCCAACCTCATAATATAAGTTTGTACATGTGTGCCCGCGTCAGTTACTTGCGCCGGTAGTTATATTGACGAGAGCTAATCCTTAATATGTTTCTGTTCAAGTGGCTACAGGCCTTCCGCCTGAGATGGAGATTCTTGACTGATGTTTATTATCCTTTCCAGGTTTGTTCTTACCCTTTTAGGTTTAGTGATAAGCAATATATCGTATAATGGTTTTTAAATGATCCAACTGTAACGTTCCTATAAAAATAGCAATGCAGAAAATTCAATGTGAGTTTATTGCACATTATTCGAACAGCACTGGTATTTACACAATGATGAAGTACGTGTTACTTACGCTTAAACAAAATAGTGAGTATATCCAAAAATGAAAATATATCCAACTGAAGAAATAAAATAAACTGGTCTTGATAATCTCAAAGACGAAGTTCTCCTAAACACTATAAAAACTGCCTAGCAAATATTTATATCTATCTAATCTGTAAAATCCTGTCTTAATCCCGCACATCTCTCCTTTTTATACAGTTTCTTCCTTTTTCCCGCCATTTTTCCACACGCCTCTCTTTTTTTCCACACGTTATATTTATCTACATTTGCACACGTTTCGCTGTTTTTCGACTTTTTTCACACGCCTCTCTCTCTTTAGACAATGGAAAAAACCCAAGAATTCACAACATTCATTTCACACTTTCCACGCATACACCCATTCATTATTATTTTCTAAGACAGCTCTACAATGCCTCTCACCGACGTGACTGCTATCTGAATCTAAAATTATACTGCGTTTTATGCAAAAACGCCGTATCTGCTTTTAACGTCTGTCATTCTTATTCTATGTAGTATTATAGCACGTATAAATGCTAGTGCAGGCCAGCCTGTCACACATGGGGCTGCCAACCTCATAATATAAGTTTGTACATGGGGCTGCCAACCTCATCACGTTAAAGTAAATTGATACAGAAGCTATAATTACAAGAGCACATTGGTGTAGGCTTCCTGCAAGAGGACCAGCTCCAGTGGTGACCACTTGCTCCGTATGGAGCAAAACAGAGCAATGGTGACGAATAGATGACATTCTGTCTTGAATGGTTGAGATGGAGTGGCTGAATAACTTGTTTGGATGATGGGCTCATGTGTTCTCGTTTCTACAGGATGTGGTAGATGACCTCATTCCCGAGCATACTTTTTCCGACTTTCCACAACACTGACAGGAATTATAGAGTTTTACCACCTGTTACCTTCTTTAGAGCCCAGATAACACTCGGTTTATGAAAATCGAAGGGGTATGATATGTTAAAGAAGCACAACATGGCAGCACAACTTCCAATACGCTCACTAAATCTTCTTTTTATTATTATTCTTCTCCTGTTTTCGTCTTCTTCTTCTGCTTTCTTTTCTTGCTCCTTACGGAGCATTGAGTGACCGCTGCAGCTGGACTTGTTGAAGGAAGCTTGTATCAAAGCAGACGTCTGCTGAAGCAGCAATAGCTGAAGTTAGCAATTTTTAGTTTATGAGGTGCCAGCCCAACTCACAACCTCATTTTAGACATGCATGACGTATTGATAGTCCTACACTTTTTTACCTGGGACCCCCGGGCACTACACGGAACCAGTAAACCAGGGGTCGGCAACAGGTCGATCTTGTTCTAGCGGTAGTTCCCAAGGTATAATCTGGTAGATCTCTAGGCAACGATGATGAAATAAAGAATTGTTAACCAAGGTAAATTTCAGAATAGCACTCTCCTACCGGCTCTTAAAAGCGCGATGTCCCCAGGTTTAAAAGTACTTTCACGCATTCCCAGTGAAAACTCCCAAGCTAGCTGACAAAAATTCACTTATTCGTAAACTGTATACGATATAAATTTATCTTTTCTTTGAAGGGAAGTTAACATTCGGTCAAATATTTAGTTTTAATTTTCCGCTGCTCTGTTATTGAGATTGCTGGAAGCAGGTTACGCAGCAGAGATAAAATTTAGACAATGGCTGGACCTTTTTAAATTCTATATATACTACTGGACAAAAGTTAAGGGCCACCATTCAGTTTAGACAAGGTTTATATAACTGATTGGTAAACTGTAAAGACAAGTGAAAATGTCATTAAAACTGAGCTCAGAGAAATGTGTATACATTTCTGTGTGCACTAGGTTATTTTTTTTAAATGTCCAAAAACTGGGTCACTTTAACCCGCACGTGAAAATTGCCATTGTTGCTGCAAAAACTCGTGGTTTTTGCAACACGCCCCACTAGTTCAAAAGGTGAAAAAGTGAGTTGAATTTGAATGCACGTGGAAAATGATCATCGGTAAAGAGCGTTCACCGTTGGTATGGAATAAATCAGTATGACAAGTGGTCGAAATGATCACTGCATTAGCCATGCCACCAAGGAGAAGTCTCAGCACTGCAGACCGTGGTCGAGCCATGGCATGGATTCAGGATGGTCAATCTGTTCGTCATGTTGCAAGACGTTTAGCAGTGTCCTACTCTACCATTCAGAGACTTCTTGAGAGATTTAAAGCTACCGGACATTTGGAAAATCGACCCTGCTCACGAAGAATTATATAAACCTTGTCTAAACTGAATGGCGGCCCTTAACTTTTGTCCAGTAGTATATTATGAAATCTGAAAACATACGTGATTTAATTAAGGCAGATCTTTAATAAGCTCGGTGTTTCTAAAGTAGATCTCCACAGCTGCTACGTTGTCGACCGCTGCAGTAAACCAATAATAATCTGTTCGTGGTAAACGGGTAATACTCACACACAAAAAACAACACACACAAACACGTAACAAAACAAAAGTGACCTGAACAAATGAAACACAAACACGTGGTCTCACTATGAACGACACTGAGATCTGGAGATAGAGCCCGGGTTTACAAGGCAGGATTAGTTTCAGAAGCCAACACGGGACATTGGATCAGATTTATTACATCTGAGAGAAATGAGAGTGTTTCATGGACTGCCATATCAGATGCATGCTGTCGTTCCGGACGCTGGCAAGAGAGACAGATGTGTCACTACATGGGCAGGGCTCACGCGCTCATGTCAAATGTAGTTAATCTTGTTGAGTTCATTGCTGCTTTGATCTGGAGATAGCGCGACCGGGAAATCTACTCTAACATCGTTAAAAAAAAACAAAAAACTTTAAGAATACACCAGGTTAGCTTTACTTAAACAAAATACGGGCATTAATGTTTACACCTGTTTTTGTTTTTTACTTTTCTTTCCTGTTATCCCTACAACCACCCTTTGACATCTCGTACAAGGCGACTAACATGAAGTTGCGCATGGGGCTTCAAGAGAAAATAAATACTTTGTGCAAGCTTCATGTAAACGGACTGTCACAAGATTGATTTTGGTGCGTCATCTTTCCGATTTCTCTTTCCCTACGGCAGTATCAGTTATATCTTTGTACAGATTTCATTGTGATTTTGTTTCCGAGTCGCACCCTTTTCTTACTGTTTGCTATGTAGCAGAGAGCTTGTTTGTTCAAACGTCTGACACCCCTAGTTGGTTATAATACATCGCGTTTGCCAGGGTGCTCAAATCTTTGCTAAGATTAGGCGCGGGTGCGCGGCAGATAAGAGATTAATCGTCTGTGCGACACATTCTGGACAGTCAAGTATGAAACAATCGTTTCCGGTACACCTTGTTACAAAGACATTACTTTAGCGAAAGTAATAATTTGTTACATCTTACAGACATTGTCGTGTGAGGTTACCGATATGTTTGTAAATTCGCCTGCCGGCTTTCGGATGTATACAGCCCATTTTCAGAAAAGTAATGTTTGAAATTTTGCACTAGATGAGTCATGCAAAATATTCAAATCAGATTGGCTGATCGTTTAAGCCCCATAACAAACAGAGTGGGGTAAGACAGTGAATATAACCTGACACATTTCAGTGTTTTTTCACTGTGAGATTCATGTTTGCCAAAGACACCAGACGTGCCAGTTAGAATTCAGAAGTTCCATTTATCAGACCGGACACCTTTTATTGGAGTATCCATCAGGATATACAATTCAGCCCAGGAAATCTCTATAATTTTAATAAGGAAAGCCACAGTCTGAGGAAACTGAAGGAAACACATGGAGTCAGAAAGGGAATTAAAGTTCAAATTAACTACCACAAGTACACGTGTAATAAGGCAACTGCAAGTGCCTTTTATTCATCTGAGCAAAATGTCTGTAAGCCAGGTTTGGCTTATTGGTGGTACCAGCAGAAAGTACTATCTCTGGAAAAAGAAGGGAACAATGGCTTAAGCTTTAAGACGAAGGACCAACTTTGTAGACTCTCCTTGACATTTCTGGGAAACGAGCTAAACCCGACAACCTTGACCAGCGACGAGCGGGAGCACTGTAAAAAGAACCAACCCATCAGAAAAAGCAGAACCGTCATTGGCAGCTAAGTTCCATATATAAGCTGCCAAAGTGAATTTTTTAAAATCGTCTCTATTATCCATCAATGATGAAACTTTTCTTCTAAACTATTCAATTATTTTAAAACTTTTAAAACTTAAGTGATTATTAAATTTTGTTATTTGTAATTTTACAAATTTAACTTCGATTTAATCATTTTAAAGTTACTGCATGTTTGTCTCAGTCAATTTACTACACACACTCTAAACAGAGCTATACCAGAATAATAAGAATTCCACTGAGTAAATCAGAGATGGGGGCTTAACGAGCTAAACTTAATCATTGCTTAATTTTTCACAAATGTGGTCGGCAGATTCAATTAACGTGCTAAGCTAAAGCAGCATTGTTTTCGCTTATCTGAATATCTTGTGAATCTCCCTTTGTGATATAAGTGTCATTACCCTTCTATCTACATCTCTGCCAAGAGTAATCTTGTGCGAAGGTAGACACATTTTAACGCCCATATTAGATACTCTTGAGTATCTAATATGGGCTGTTGGACCACTACTGCAAAGCAGGGGAGACAATACCATCACACGGACCAACTGCTGTGGTTGCTCCAGGCTTCACAAGGAGCGAAAAAATATTGTAATGATGATCTTTCTTTATCGAATTATTTTTTTTCCTACGTGTTATTCTTCTCTCGTTTTCACCTTCTCATCTTTTTTCTTCGTTTTAATCAGCTTTACATGAATGGTCCACTTGGTGTGTTAATTGATTGTAATGGTCCAACATGACGTTTTTACTTTGTTTTATATTTCGATAACATCATCATGCGCTGCGCCGGCTAGTGGTGGCAATCATGTCACTTCACAACCTCTTAACCCTAGTGTCCATTATCCACTATTTATTTGACTTTGTTGCCATGCCATGATTGTCCTGTATTTTTTAACTGTTGTCGTTCTCTATCTATTTTCCTTCAGTTGTTTCTGTTGTCACCACATATTTCCACTGCCCTCATTTCAAAAATCATTTTCAAAGAAAGTGGATTGTTTTATTTCAGTTTAAATAATATACTTCCTTAATGCAGTACAGGAGTGAAGTGTTAGAGACTGCACAAGCACTAGGTCTTAGCTTTATCAGGAGGGCTGACCAGTTCTTCTTATAGTTGCCTTTTCTTATCCTAACTCACGAACATAGCCAAGTACCCATTTTTACAGATGGCTGTACTAGAGCTTTCGAAAACTAATAGCGTCATGCTGCAGTCTACCCAGTTGTGAATGGGTACCTGACCCTGGTGTTGAGTAAGAAAAGGCAAAAGCAGTATCGAAAGGCCGCACCTCATAAAGCTGAACCTAGAATGGAGAAGTCTTTAACACTTTACTCCCTCACCGAAGTTTAAACTACCTTTAACTGTCAGACCAAACTATTTATGCTGTGGATTTAATACATGACAAATCTACACTCCTTGGCTCAATATCTAAGGATATGACCACATCATACAATAGCTGACATTAATTGACAATAACACCTTTAACAGGTAAGTTCCCTTTTTAATAATCACTGTATACAGAGAAGCCACACACGGCTAGCAAAAGCATATGAAATACAATGCAACAGAAATGCCAATATAACTTGCAATAACCAACAGCTCAATCTAACAGTACCATAATCATTGGCATGTCCTACCGAGTGAACATCACACTGACTTTCGCTCACCGGCTACGTCCTATACTATAGTAAAGCAATCTTCTTCTTCTTTGATCCTTAGCCGCCGACCATCAAAGCAGTCAGTGACCATTACGCCTGGTGGCGTCTTGTAGGGCAACAACAAATTGATTCCACTTTGCTCGGTCGGCGGCCATCCTTCGTACAGTGCCCCAACTCTGGTTCATTCTTTGCATCTCAGCCTCCACAGTCCTCCGCCAGTTGTTTTTGGTCGGCCTCTCTTTCGTTTTCCTTCAGGGGTCCATAGCATAGCTGTTCTTGTGATGGCATCGGGGTCTCTTCTGAGGACATGGCCAACCCAGCTCCAGCGTCTGCCAGCTATGATGGTGTGCATGTCCTCTTGCTTGCTCCGAGTAAGCAGATCTTGGTTGGTGATGGTATTCGGCCAAAAGATTAGGATAATTTTTCTTAGGCATGTTGTGTGAAAAGAGGACAATTTCGACATTTCCTTCTCTGTAACTCAGCAGCTCTCCGCGCCATAGAGAAGCACAGAAAGCACACCGCTCTGATATAATCCTAATTTTGTGTTTGTACTGTACTGAGAGGACTTCCAGATGTTGTTTAGACTAAAAAAGGCTGTTCTTGCTTTGTAGTAAAGCAATACTCGAATACAAATAACTATTCATCGATGGTCTACAGAAAAATGTCACAAGAAATTTCACCTCCATTCTTGAATTCTGCAACTAATCCTGACCACATGAATAAATAGCAAGTACTATGAATGAACAACCATGGCATATAAATCCCAGCAAAAAAAATATGCTGACAGGGAACCACAAAACGACCTCTCCTGGTCGATGGCCAGAAAGTCAACTCCCTTTTTTCGCCAGAATCTATCCCCACTTCCGTTCCAGGTCACCTGACCAAAACGGGTTTTTTATTATCTCAATGTCGCCACTCGCAGCGTAACCAACGTAATATTTTGTCAACATATATACTGTGACATTTACCTTTTTTAAATCTAGAGTCTGATGCGACGGTTTTCGAACCATGTCCCGTTATTTCTAGATGTATGTGGTATAACTACTCCTGCATTAAGACGTTCGGTGGCGAGTAAAGTTTATATTGTAAGTAGTCTGTGAAGTAAGAGTTTCACAAGGACATATCCAGGGCGTTAGTCAAGCTAATGATTCAAGACTGTCATAGTTACTTATTTATGAGGTTTCATGATATATCATAAGTAGAACTTTTGATTAACTTGAATATGGTAGTTACTTCAGTTGAAGCAGTCAAACCTGTTTATTTTATCAACCTGAATTCTGTTAAAGTCAGGAAACAGCATCTGGCCTTGATGAGACTGTTATACATTAATTTTTTTCTTGTTAGGTACTTTACTATAGGTAGTGGTGTCCTAGGTTTTTTGAGCGCTCATAAATATTCTGTTACCGTTTGTCACGGATTGTCTCCCATGCTCTGCAGTAGTGGTCCAAAACTGGCCAAAATGTGAGTAAAGGAAAGAGTTTTTTTTACAAAGGTATCAACCTTCGCTTAAGATTACTCTTTGCAGAGATATAAACAGAAGAATGATGCTTCTATTTCAGGGAGTCTCACATATATTTTAGAATGGCGAGTATAACAACTGATGCATTTATGTTTGTTATAAACTTAATATTCTCTGCCCACTTCCTGTGAGAAATATTAGTTTTGACGACTTTTATAAGGTCCTAGTTGAAAGGGATTCATCAAAATATTAGTTGTATGTTTAGCTCTGTATACTGTATTTTGTGTTATTATGATTCATACAAGTGCAGACATCAATTTCCCTCTATAATAGGTATGTCGTAAAACGTGTGTGTAAACCCCCTTCTTTGTTAACAAGTATGCCCAGCCAATCTACGTTCAACCTGAGCCAGAATAAATTACACGAAGGATACGCCATTTTGTTCCCCCAAGATGGCGGCAGACAGAATAAAATTAGACATAAGCCCTGTATTTCGGGACTCGGTCACGGAATGTACATAACCGCCAAGAACCAATCAAAAGAGTTCTTTACGCACTGGCAGATTCCTTGCGTCTACCTATATAAACGGGGGCGTTTTATTCAAAAAATACACACACAAACACGAAGGCCAGCACGACCGACTGGGGAAAGAGAAAGCTGTCAACATTGATTTATTTCTTACCTGCGTGACCGGGCACTCTTGCTTCACTAAAGTCGAGTCCAAATCTGGCTTGTATTAATCTTAGAGGGTTTTATTCGTGTCATCCAACCTGAAGTCGTATGTTCGAGTCAATCCAGCTGCCTGGAACTTCGCAAGAGCACAGTGATTGTACCGGAGCTATATCCTTAATCCCCCTCAGTCTTGGGTGGGCTAATGGAACGATCATAAGCGGGTGTTGTGTGCAACAAACTAGGAAGGACAGAACTGTTCTAAGAGATGAGTACACATTAGTACCATTTCCGTCGGCAATTGTGAGCATTTAACTGTCAATGACGAAAAAGTGATTTAGCATAGTGAGAGACAAGATTAACAGCACAGCTGATAAATTTTCTATAATTAATTAACAGCACAGCTGATATCTATAATTTTGTTCCTATATTGGAAGACTTGGTGTAATATATATAAATATATATATATAAATATATATAAATACATATATGTAAATCATATGTAAACTTACAAATCCATTGCATTCCATCTTCCAACATCCACCCTTTAGCACAAGAGTAGATAGTGTACATACTTAATAAATAAGGAAATTGTATTTGAACGACTTGTCAAGTTTATATTTGTTAAGTGAAATCTGCTTCCTTGTTTTAATACGAGTATCACAGTTAGTTACACAGCGGGGTGGCATTTTATGACTGTCTCCTCTCTACTAATTTTTCGAGATCAGATCATTCACAGCCGTAACTAATTTGTGATATCAGTAGTTCTTTTATACACTGGGACTTCACCATTTTCCTGCAGAAATTCTATTTCTGTATTGTCAGTACTATACTGATCCTAGAGCCAATAAAAACCTCACGTTTCAAGGTACACTAAGCTCTAAATTTATATTTACATAAATACAAGAGATTTAATAAAGGAATATTTGATTTAATAGGGTTAAAATAAAATAAAATTGATTTAGTTCAGGAAAAGTTAATTTATCATCATAGGATGAAATGCTGGAATGGGGGTTGTAAAAAATAAAGTCAGTCCAAAAGTAGAGTATTGAACTTCCAATATGGAGACAGTTGAAATCTAGTTCCGACACTGCTGGTTCACGGTGGAGTTTAGACTGTTTCTTCTCTTCATAAGTCGAGTTGTTTTGGCAGCAGCACATCCCTTGCACAGCCGTGGTAACTGCTCAGATTGCCTCGTCAAGTGTCCTTACACCCCTTCAGTAGTAGGTATCTAGCATCCCGTGGAATTTTTTTTTTACTGAGTTTGACTACAGTGGCCACAGTAATGCCCATGTAAGCTAGCACGATCTTTTGTGTTTTCAATTTGTAATGCATTTAGAGTAGTTCTCGCTGGCGTTTCGCGGCAAAAGTACTGGGTTCGAAAAACGGTGATGTCACGCTACAGTATACCCAGTTGTAAATGGATACCTAACTTTACTCTTGAGTTGGGAAGTCAAAGGCAACGAGGAAGGGAACGTAACTGAATTTTTCGAAGCTAGACCTAGTGTTACGGATTGTTTGTTAAGGATTACTGTCTTTTAGTTATTAATAAAAGATTCAGTTCCAGTGGGCTTGAATTATTGGGTTGCTGTACAATACTTATTCAAGTAGTTTAATTCATCTTTACTATTTCGGTATATCATTCTGTTGCCGTTTCAGATTCATTTTGTGTGATTTAAATAATGTTTGATTCAGTGTCTTTCATTAAAATTTAGTATTCATTTTCTCCAGCAGTGTTATTTAATTATTATGATTCTCGTAGATAAATGTTATAGTCTGGACTGACCTTGCAAGGGTAAAGCAACAGTCACAGAACATTGTTGAACTTGAACAATTCAGGCAATAAGTCAAGTTCATAGACGACTGAATATTTAATGTATGTCCTCTTTTTCAAATGAGCACATAAACGTTATCACACAAATAAGACTTGGCATCAACATAGTTCTAGGATATACTAAAGTTCCATCCTTACCGACATCGCACGTCTGTATTATAACTGTTTATTTTCTAGAGTTCAGAGTCTGCAACCAACTCCATTTAAATCCGTATCTTGGAATAACTATCCAAGCATTATCTGTACGGATATACGCTTTTCTATTTCAAAGTGGTTGTACCACATATTTTACACATTCCGAATCAGTGGCAATGCCACACGCATATATATATTGAATAAGTGGCCATGCCACACATCTAAACACTGCCGGACGGCACTACGGCCATACATAGACTGACGTTACTATCTTCAACGCGTCATACATCGATATGCGCGATTTTTCCAGTACTAATCCAGCTGAGGTGTTTCGTGGTGCAACCATGCGAATGTTTGCAACCATTCACCTGCTTGGAAACCCCGAAACAATCCTCAACACCTAGAATAGGGAAGTCTTTAACACTTAAATCCCCTACGGCAGTATCTGCTTTGAGACTACCTGTATATTTTTTAGAGTAGTTCTGAACTTTCTCTTTTTTTAGTTTTCGTTTGCTTGTTTCTGACGAAGACCTTGAAGTCGCATCATAGACTATTGCTTTGTTTCGTGTCCATTAAGATGCAACATTTCTATTTTCACTCACCTCACAGTAAAAAAAAAAATTAATGTGTAAATATTCTTAAAAATTGTCTTGTAGTTCTGTGACTTCCTTCACGTTATGTGACTACATGCCTATTCAGCTGTGAGTAGCTATCACCTTATTGCTGACTGTCTAAGTGAAAAAGCCTGTAAATAACAACACTAAAAATCCCATCAGCTTTTCTGTAAAATAAGGAAAATTCCGTAATTTCAGAGTGAAAATTGAACGTCCATTATAAATGTGGTTTAGTTTGGTTTGGTTTGGTTTTGGGGACTATCTTCAGTGCACACGGATAACTCTATCAGTGCTCCAATCTCCCCCTTAGATCACAATAGGATGATCTCAGCACAGTGCACGAACTCCGCAGCACCGGCGAGAATCCCAATGTGTGTATATATAGGAATCACACATTCTTTAAATATTTTTTCTGGTAGATAAGTTCCTAATTTTTAAATTTTGCCAGTGCAGCGGCCTCAAAGGCCTACTATTTACGATCTCCAACTGCCGTGGGATTTTTAACGTGCGCAACTTGCACACGGGACCTCCTATTTTGTTGCCCTTATGCAGTAAGGATAGGCATCCGATCTCACTACAAGGGAGACCACGGGGGAGAATGACATTATTAGGACCACTGGTTCTAATAAAAAAATTTCCATAAATTATTTTCCCTCAACTTAGAATCGAACCCAGTACCTCTATAATTCGAGGCGGACGCCATACCTCTTAAACACTTCGAACCTATAAATGTGGACGCAGGCCTTTCAATTTTTCATCCTCCATTTTTGAAAACATTTTGAAACATAATGCATTGCACAATGAAAGCTAAACTTTTCAATGCTATCAAAGTGTATTGACTGTAAGTCATGATAAGTTTGGCTACAAAGATCCAATGAAATTGAAATGAAATAAAAAGGAATTAAATGACCACAGAAGAATTAATTCTGTCATCCGGACATGGAGCAGAAAGAGCGTACTATAATTAATCTCCCCCCCCCCAACCCGCGTCATTTGTTGATGGGTTACTTGTTCGCTAACAAATAATGATCTAACTATTAGAAAACTTTTAAAATATATTTTTAATGTAATTGATAAGACCAGGTGTGTTATAGGGCTAGGCAAACCTCTTTCTAACACAGAAAATATTAAGACATACTGTTTATAATCTCAGGAAACATGTAGATCTGAAGGGCTAGTGAATGTATCAATATCACTACCACAGAAAAATAACACAAGACTTCACTCAATCTCTCAGGCAAAACGTCTCACTCCAAACCACCATTACCCGTTCACTTTCTCACTACTCAGGTTATCTAGCTAACAAGGGGCCCCCAGTCTTCAGTGATGAAAACGGCTTCTCCTGTCTTGAGCAAAACATTCCTGGTGCAAGAGGTCTCGTGGCGGCCTCAGTGTATGATCTACTGAAACTGTTGGGGTTGAGGGGACAGTCAAGAACAAGGGCACTCAAAAAGCTCAGAGAAACCACGGAAAAGGCATCGTGCTTGAAAGCTGCAACCAAGGTGGGGTGGGTTCAATTCACCCCACAAGACAATAGGAGGCTGACACTTGGGAGTCATGACCCAAGTGGGCACGCCCGCCTTAGAGTGTAAAGGAGATTAAGGGGCCGAAACACTTTAACGATTGGGGACTACTTCTGATGATCAAATTGCCTCCTATTGTATCGCGCTGTATAGAGTTTCCTATCATCTGGTATGTAAGTAATCCGCAATTAGGAAAACCTAACACAGTTCCTCCTAATTTGGTATTCAAATGATGGGGAGATAAGCTCTCTCTGGAACAGCTTCTAAATAAATCCCAGTGTTCACAATTTCAAGTGGCGGCTGAAGGAGACAACACTAGTTCGACAATAAACGGTCCCACAGCACTATCTATACCCAAACAAGAATGACCACGGCTGGCAAACGAGTATCAGGGAGGGACCAGATTGTGCGCCTCGTATGCTGGATAATGGTGACTTGAGCTCCTAGACAGGTGGCGAGTGCTGGTAGTTGATGAATCCTCTCTGACTTTACGTCGGTATATTCCGAGTTAACAGGACGTAAATCGGTCTGACGATATTGCCGCAATGACTGGATGGCAAAGGAGGCAGCCCGTATGGGTTGGAGTGAAATATATATAAATATATAAATATATATATATATAGGGTGTCCATAAAAGAATGCACCTATTTCTTTTTTTCACCTGGTTGACCAGTGTGTGGAGAGACGTGTACGCGTAACAATTACCGGTTGCAACTCACCTGCGAAAGTTTTACTTGAAATACCTGCCGTTCGCGTGCGTACTGTATTTGGTGGAGCTGAGACAGCGGATCATTGGAGCCTTTGCTGCTGTTATAGGAGACATGCTTATTCGAGTGTGGGAATAAATGAACTATCGACTTGATATCTGTCGCGTCACGAAGGGTGCACATGTTGAATCTTTGTAAGGTATGCTTAAAAACTTGCAGAGATTATCTTACTTTTGTGATAGAAAGCATTCTCGTACCACATCATGGGGTCAAGAATAATTTTTTTGGAAAGGCTGAGGGTAAGTAATCCAAAAATACAGCCTTGTATGCTGAATAATGGCAGAATGAACTGGTTTGCCGCGAGATCAATATTAGGTGGTGATTTGTAATATAATTGCAGTGGAGATAAACTTGAGATGGCAACTTATCAGTTGTTGAGGATTGTTGCATGGTTTACTAGCATTTTGGTTTTATCTTGATTTGGATGGTCGCGCCATGCAACACCTCAACTAACTAGACTTCAAAGGGTACGCGTAAAACGTTGGATGACGCGTTAAGCCTAGTAACGATAGAGTATTGATGTAGCCTTTGGGCTAATAGCAGTGTTTAGATAATGTTTGGCAGAGTCCACTAATATATGTTGAGTCTAAACTCATATATTCAACCGTCAGTGTGAAGGCTTCCTAGTTAATGGAATAAGAAATAAATAATGACTTTTGAGTATCGAGAAAATGTAAAGATCCACAAAATCCATGGTGATATCACGAGAAGAAAGAAGACATCAGATTAAGCTGGGAGAACAGGTCCTGGAGCAGGTCGACCACTTTAAATACCTCGGAGCTATTATTGACCGAAAGGGAGGCATTAAAGAAGAGTTGGCCACTAGAAAAGCAGCAGCTGGGAGACTATTTCAGGCCATAAATCGAGGATTCCTCAGCAAGAGAGAGGTTGGTAAGAAAACGAAGATGGCTGTATACCGCTCCACCTATGTCCCAGTCTTGACATATGGATGCGAGTCGTGGGCAATGACTACAACCCATAAAAGCCAGATCCAAACCTCAGAAATGAGGTATCTGAGGAAGGTGGTTGAAGTAACAAGAAGAGACATGGTACGCAACCAGACGATACGTCAAGGCCTTAAATCCTACCCCCCCTGCAGACCCAAGTAGAACAGTCCCAATTAAGATGGTTTGGCCATGTCTGCAGAATGGGAGAAGATCGGATACCACGACAAGCATGGGAAACAAAGAGCCAAGGATCCAGACCCCGAGGACGACCCAGAGTCCGCTGGGAGGACAACATTAGACAAACTTTGAAGGACCGAGGACTAGAATGGAACCAGGCCAGGAGGAAGACAACCGATAGGATAGTCTGGCGCTCTCTCTTCCAAACCTCTACACCTCACGGCAGAAGGGGAACGACTAAGTAAGTAAGTAAGAAAATGTAAAGGCGTTGATATTAAAACGCAGGTCTACACGCGATATTCTAGATGGAACGCGGTGTATTTTAAAACGCGCTATTGAAAACGATAATGTTAAATTGTGGCGTGGATAGCCAAACTGAGAATAATTGATTTAGCCTGTGATTTAATGAAATAGACAAGATGTCAATAGAAATATAAAGCCAACGATTAGGCATAATATGTGACGTGATAATGTCAAGACAGTTTGAATAGAATAGTATTCAACTGAAATACATGAACACAGAAAATTAGACGAAGGTCGACGGTTGATATGACCGCTCAGGGTCAGATAGTTGAGAATGCATGAGACTGTGATGTCATTCCTTATTTTGAAATGGGAACCACGTATTTCGTTCATGTTTTCCATAATGTGATATGTCTTCAGATAATTAAATGAAGGATGTCGTCTTCAGAAGACTTTGTGTTGATTGCCAAGTCTGTTGAGATTCACTACAAGAAGTTTTTATAGTTCTGTCAGTTCGACAATCAAGTGTTATCATTCAACCTATTGAACGAACTAATCATCATTACATCAATACGAATATAGAATGAAACAAAACGTCACAAACGAAATGAACACAAAAGAACAGAAATAGAAACATTCGTTCATACAAAATCTATGAAAACATTAACGAACCCAAAATGTTACGCAGCATTTAATACACAGAATCGAAGTCAGAAGAAATCCACAAATTATTACGATATATTTATAAAAGTCTGTAACAATCAGGAAGTGCCGAATATTATCTGAAAGTTGCAAAGTGCCCAACCAAGGAAGCACAGTACCAGGCTAAGACCACGCTCTGAAAATACACAAACAAATCAAAATCAGTAACAGCCATCCTCCTGTTGTTTACAAAACAAATTCCAAATCTCATTCTCTCTCTCTCTCTCTCTCTCTCTCTCTCTCTCTCTCTCTCTCTCTCACCTCTCTCTCTCTCTCTCTCTCTCTCTCACACCAAGACTGCACTTACCGTTTATTTATGTTAGATGTCTGTTCTCTATAGACTTCAATTCCTCACTCTGATGGTCTCCAAGCTCTCCGGTTTTTTCAGGACAAGCGCAACTACCACTCTATCGCTACTGGGACCTCCTCCGTCTGGCAGAACTGGTCCTTCAACTCAATTCCTTTGAGTTCAATGGACAGTTCTTTGACCAAGTCAGTGGAGTCGCTATGGGCACCAAGATGGGTCCCAGCTACTCCTGCTTCTTCATGGGCTACCTGAAGTATCAGGTGTGGCAGCAGTATCCTGGACCTTTTCCATTTATGTATCGTAGATACGTCGATGATGGCATATGTCTCACTGATGTGCCAGAAGCTGACCTATATAGGTTCATCGACTTCATCAACAACTTTCACCATGCTATCCAATTCACCTCCCACATCTCCACTATCTCTGTCAATGTCCTTGACATTGTTGTCACCATCACCCCCCCCCCCCCCTTTCCACCTTAACACTTCCGTGTACTACAAACCCACTGATGCACACGGTTACCTCTTGTATACTTCTTCCTATCCTCGGGCTTGTCGTGACTCCTTGCCTTTCTTGCAACTTCTCCGCCTCCGTCGGTTATGCCAAGACGATTACGACGTTCTAAGCCGAGCACAGGAAATGTTGGACTTCCACAGGAGACAGTATCCGGAAGATGTTCTTACCACTGCCCTAGAGCGTGTTCTCCTTATCTCACGTCTGCAGGCCCTCAAACCCTGCCACAAAACCTCCTCTGATAGAGTCAAGTTAATATTGACCTATCACACTCACAACGCTGCTGGTAAAAGGGTCCTTTATCGCCACCTACCTCTTCTCCAAGTAGACCCAGTGGCGCGGGAAGTGTTCAGTGAGCCAACATTGTTGGCATATAGACGATATACAAATGTGAGGGACCTCTTAGTCCACAGCTGTCAACAGTGGCCATTTTGGTACCCAGCCATGTAACTGGACACGATTCAAGACATACCAGTATGTAATCAAAACACGTACAGTGTCATTTCCTGAAGCCAGGTTAACCATCACCAATGGCTTTTCATGTGAGTCACGGAACGTCATTTATGCTATTATATGCAACGTTGCAATATAACTTACATCAGCCAAACGGGCACACGACTTGGGGATAAATTCTGCAGACACCTCTACAACATTTCTCGGTTGGGATCCACACCTGTAGCCATCCACTTCAATGGCCCTGGCCACCACGGTGCCACTGATATCCAGGTGACAGGTATCAGATCGTGTTCCTTGGACGCCAACAGTCGGCTCCAACTTAAACAACGCCTTATCCATCTTTTGGGCTGCTTTAAACCCCATGGTTTGAACATCCAGCATTATTTTGTCTGAGGCGTCCTTTTCTATCTAGTCCTATTTGTATCATGGATCACCCTTGAAAAAATTGTTTTTTTTAAATTAATATTACTTTTTCTTCATCTTCTCTCTCCTTATGTATTCCTCTCCGTTTTTTTAAATGAATATTACTTTTTCCTCACTCAGTTTTCCAGTCCTTGTTGTCATTATTTGTTATTTATGCTTTGAATTTAGTATCCACTTCCGGTTTCCGGTTCAGTGGCAGGCATTTTATTTCTAACACGTGACACACATCAGGGAGTGTTTTCTCTTATTTTTATGTTTTATGTTCTCTACTTAATTCTCACTTTCTTTCCCTTCTGTTTTTCTGTGACGGTATTGCCTCCCCTGCTTTGTAGTAGTGATCCAACAGTGGCCAAAACTCAAGAGTATCTAATAGTGGCTTCTAAGGTATCTACCTGCGCACAAGATTACTCTTGGCAGATGTGTAGATAGAAGGTTAATTACACTTCTACCACAAAGTAGTCTTCACAAGATATTCAGACAATCGAAAACAATGCTGGCATTTTCTGAGCACGTTAATTCTGGAATCTGCCGACAACTTTTGTGAAGAATTTAAGCAATGGTTTATTCTAGCTCGTTAAGCCCCCACCTCTGAGTTAATCAGTGGAATTATATTACTCTAGTATAGCTCTGTTTAGAGTTTGTGTAGTAAATTTAACTGAGACAAACATGTAGTACATTTAAAATGATTGAATCGACGTTAAATTGGTATAATTACAAATAATAAACTTTAATAATCACTTTAAGTTTAACAGTTTTAAAGAAAAGAATAATAGTTACAAACAAAAGTTTTCATCACTCGGGTTATGGTTTTTTTTATAAGTTCAAGTGGCAGCATATAGGTTAACTTAGCTGCCAATGATGATTCTAATCCTCCTCCTGATGGGAAGGTTTTCTGTACACTGCTGTCACTCGTCTCTGGTCAAGGCTTGTAGTGTGAAGCTCATTTCCAAGGAAACGTCAAGGAGAGTCTTCAAAAAGTGTCTTCCGTCGTAAAGCATAGGCCGCTTGTCCCTTATTGTGCCAGAAATGGTCCTTTCTGCTGGTACCACAAATAACTGGTAATAGAAATAGAAACGAAACGCTCTTCTGGGTATAGCTTTTTCCGACCTGTAGTTATGCGCCCCCCTCTTTTATTCTACCATCCCATGTCAGAATTTACCCTCGATGAGAATTAAGTTTAATCCCTCCGGATAACACTTTCTTTACATTTAAACTAAATAGCTTTAGCTTTACATTACATTTAAATTAAAAGGTTAAACATACAGATATAATATGTTTTACATTTACATCTCCACAGTTTGAAAAGTGTTCACAATTTAAATTCATTTATGCTTCCTTTATATTAACACTTGTTAAAAAGTTTGAAACTTCTATTAATTTTAACATGAATATGTTTTTTTCGTTGACATTTACACTGCTTGGAAAATGTAAGTATTATACTTAGGATGTACATCATTTCTTTCATCTTTCCCTCCCTGCTCCATAGGGAACCTGGAACTACTTTATGCGTTTAGTTCTCTGTACGAAACTATCAATAAAGCAATCACCAGCCCGTGCAGTGGTGGTTCATGAATCATCATTCTAGATACTGAGGTTGCCAGCCTCAAATCACTTTGACATCCTGTAGCAATTTTCATACATTAAACTTCACATGGTAATATATACGTATATATGTTAGTTCACATGTTAGTAATAAAATATGAAATGTAAATCACAACTTACGCCAATCTTGGCTACAGACTTGTTGCTCAGATGCATAAAAGAGACGAGTCGGTCTCTTACATTCGTCTGGGGGGTCTTTAATTTGACAATAGATTCCCTCTCTGACTCCGTGATTCCTCAGTTTCGTAGTCCCGATGTTCCTTATTAAAATGTAGAGATTTCCTGTGCTTTGTAAGTCTTATTTGGTTCTCCAATGAAAGGTCCGGTTAATAAAAAGGAATTATGAATCTAGTCTTCACTCTGGCGAGGTCTGATGTTTTCTTATCGAGCGTGAAATTCACAGTGAAATAAAACTGCGAAATGGTCAGACTATATTCCTATCTTCCCAAGCGTTGTTTGTTATGGAGTTAAATAAACGCTCCAATCATATTCAAACAGGTCAGGTGGGGTACTTTCAAAATATTTCCGACATGGGAAAATTTTGCAAAGGTCACGTCTCCCATATATTGTAATATGATGTCGGATGCCCTTGTGTACAAACTTACAGACAGATCGGAGAACTCACATGGCAACACGTGTAAGCTGTAATACATTAGAAAGTAATGTTGGTGTATCAAGGATGATCCGGAAGCGCTTATGTCATAAGTTTCGCCTCGTGCACGGGTTATCCTGTGTTTAAGCTTTTATCAAAGCTTGCCGTGCCCTCGAGGCTGTGATGTATCGTATCAGCCGCTCCTTGCAAATGTTTTAACAAAGGGACAGTACGCACAGACGTAATGACTAATCTCTGAGAGGGGTGTACGAAGGAAAATACAAAATATCTGCTACTTAGCAGAAAAATAACGAAGAAAGAAAGAAAGACAGAAAAGTGCGATAATTGAGAGCACATAATAAAAATCAGAACCACAAATGTACCGATACTGCTGTAGCCGGTGGGATGCTTTAAGACTGGGCACGGTATCCAATTAGAGGTTATGTGGTAGTGCAGATATGTTATGTATAACCTTCTTTTCCTTTCCTTATTTTAATCTGTCTAGTTCTGTGTTGGTAGTACTGGCTTGACGCCCGCCAGAGATCTTAATTGCTAGACCCTAGTCTGTGGATTGCGGCAGGTTTGATTCCTTCTATAGGTGGTATGTTAAGAGCCTTAGTGGTTGAGATTATTGTTTGTGAACCAAGACATTGCAGTTATTATCCAACATTTTAAATAGTGTTATCCAACAAGTAAACAATTTTCCAACTGCCTGTTCTATTTTTCTTAGAATTTATTCAACGTTAAACAGAATCAACAAGTTTTCAACAACAACTTTTCAACATTTTATACATACCGGTAGTTGTAATGGCGAAACTGGTCATATCTTCTTCATACTCAAATGTATATCTCATTATTCTTCCTGTCCATCCACAAAGGTTTTCATTGTATTATTTCCCTTTTCATGTTCTCTCAACTCTTCTAGCTTTCTCACGGGTTCCTTTAGTTTCTTTCTTGTAGAATTAAATTTCCAAATTTCCCAGGATAACCTAATTGATCATACAATTTGGTCCAGTATATGTTCCGAAGCTTATATATATGCGAAATTGGAAAAAAGCACATAATGGCATCTCTGAGAGATCGTACTTACATGTTCATTATATAACTAAAACATGTTCCAATGTGTAAAAATACACATATAAGAAATATTAGATCACAAAACAGTTGAAAGACTTCAACTGAAATCCGACGGTTGACACACGTCTAACCTCATGGAATATTCTTCCAGGACTCTGCCGGTTCTAAATGAGTCTGCCGGTAATCGAAGTGAGCTCAGCTGGCTACGATTTTCTCATTGGATAATGGTCACGTGCTAAAGCGTTATGCCGCTAGTTTTTAACCTGCGTTCAATATTACCATGACAACTGCTGGGTAAAATCGGCGTACCTAATGTCAAAAAGTGACCTAGTCAAAGTCCACCGCTCACTTCCCTTCCTCGGGTTAATTTTTATTTTAGTTAAGAGTTCTGCATAGTTATTTATAGCGAATGGTAGTTTTGTATTATGACTAAACTCCAGCACGAATAAATGCTCAAGTGGTCTGTTAGACGGCCACACTGCCGGAGAGAAACAGTGATCGATAGGGGCCGCCCCGTTTTGTCACATTTTCGTTTGTCTGTCCCTGACGATGGCCTTGTGGTCGCAACGTAAGCTTTTTCTTGTCCTTTCCCCCAGTAAGACGTATCACTATTTGTGTTTTTGTTTTTTCATTCTACAGTTTCACCAAATCAAAACCAACCCTTCTCTGACTTGCTCGCGTCGCTTTAGATAGCCTAAAAGTTCACACAGGTAAATCCAGCTCCAGGTTCGCTGGCCAGCTGCGGGTCTCCAGCGCAAATAACGCTGTACAACCCAATGCCCTAATATCTGGCCTTTGGCTAGGATCATGTGTCTAGACACAGGGACCGGTACAGTGACATTCATGTGTCATTAGGTCCCTTGTGTGAGAACACAGAGGATCACTACAGTGACACAGTTTGTCATTGGGGCTTCTTGTGTTGGGACATGTGGTCTTGACCAGAGCCGGGTTTGGGGTGGGTGCCAATGCGACCTCATGCGAGGAACAAATATGCGACCTCATACGAGGAAAAAAAAGGGTCTACGGGCGCAGTGCCTAAGGCAACCCACAGCGAAGATATTTTTGACACGCACACGCCTGATCTCACACACTCTTGTAATAAGTGCCCACACTGTAAAGTATCCCAACACCCTATGATACTCATACGTGGCCCATGTAATAATTTACCACACTGACTGAGTTCCCCAAATAGTGTTGAGCGTATACTCAATATGTATCAAGTAGCAAAACTCTTTACAGCAGTATTATACACACAACCAAGTGGGGGAAAAAAACTTGGTAAAAATTAACTTTACACCGGCTTACTCTTTCTGACTTAAGAAAACCCGCGCCTAGCTAACGCTTAATGATTGTCGCATAGAGATTATGATCAATAAATTTTCTATATTTCCTTTCTTTTTCTACCCGTGTCCTCCACTTTATTATCGCTCTTTTATCCTTTTCCTGTGTTGTTCGCATTCGTACGTTTGCGACTATAAACATTACTATTTTCCCATTCAAACTTTCGCCTGTTTCTTTTCTCATTTAGAAACGCACACGCATGTTATTATATAACGTGTCAGTCGCTGCAGTCAGACGAGATATGTGATTATGTTTCATACTCAGACATAGGAGCAGACTTTTGGTCTAGCATTTTCACCTGACACGAGCGTTTCTTCGGCGTAAGGTGTGAAAACGGACACCTGCACGGCGCAGAATGAGACATTTGTCTGGTATTTTCCTCTGTCCCGGCACTCTCAGACAGTTTCGTAGCGTGAGGTGTCTAAGACGCGTTTGGCATGTTATGTCCAGCGTCCAATGTAAGTAGGTGTTAGGAAAGGGGAGAGATCGGGTTTTTGGAAATAGTGGGATCTTTGTCTGGTTTAAGATATTAACCAGAGTTTTAAACTTGATTTCACTCATTCTCCATTTGCAGTAGACGTGGTCACTTCGTTCTAGATACTTAAACTTATAAGTGAAACTCTTAGTTGCGATGTGATACCGTAGTTCTGTGTTGAGGTAATTATTATATTAATTATCTAATATTTTGTGAGTGAATAAGTGTTGAATCGCCTATTTTTCACTAGTTAGATTTTGTGCAGAGTGCTTAATTTATATAGTCTGTATTATTTTCTAGTGACGTGTTTCAGTGGAAAGCAGAATACATTATGTTTCTAGCTTAAAATCATGCAGCTATAAATGAATTTGATTTTACTGCTAAATAATCAGACGAGAATATATTTTAAAATTAACTTATAACTGAAATGCTACATCAGTGAGTATTGACGGGATACGTATGTATTCCTAATTCATGATGATTGATTTTATGAATATAACTTATTTCACGGGAAGTTTCAAATGATAAGTCAAGCTGTACGCTTGCAGTTTAAAATTTAAGTTGTAACGAGTACATAGTATGTATAATTATTTTATATGTGTTGTTTCCTCTATTTAGTGAAGAAAACTGGGGTTAACCCAAACTTTGCCAGCGTTAAGTACTGATGAGTAATATCTGAGAAGAACTAAAACATTTTCCTTAAAAGACTTGGTGCAAAATCTTTACAAGAACTTTAAAGGCGAATGGACATAACGGGCCTATTGCGCCAGATTTTATTCTTCCTGAGAAAACTTAAGTACAGTTCAGCCCTTGTGGCAAGTAAACTATTACAAACAGTAACATTCCGCAAATTATGTCAACTTGTGGTGTGACCAAGAATTTTTTTACCTTTTGATCGAAGTTACAAACCTGACATTGTTCCTAAGTAGTGGAAACCTCGTGATTCTGATCCTGTGAGCCCACTTGAAAACTAATTCTTACCTGAACTGATAAAGTGACACTAACTTAAAATCTGAACAAAATTATCGCCTGAAGAGACGCTCCCCGGACAAATTGGATGAAATTAAGATCTGCATAGCTGGGTACCCGCTTCATCAAACGATAAAACAGATTGTGTCATAACGTGCGCCAGACGGCGAACAGCAGCACGATTGTAGGTAAGGTTGTGTGAGACAGGGCCCTGATGAATGAACTGAGAGAAAGCAGGAACGAGTGACTCTTTTATGGTATACCAAATTTCACCCACTTTGTAATTTCTTTATGCAAGTTTTGTTGCAAACAAGATACTTTTCCTTAAGATAGATCATACTAATATCTAAGTCTGTTCATACCTTTAAAAGGGGAAAATTATTAGATTACCGCTAATGTATCCTTGATTCCTTGGGGCTATCACTTTCTTCTAACAGGACTGTGGGCATACCTTGAGGGATAAGATCGTACTGTGGGTCTATCATTCTTGTAGCATTTTTATTAACTTTTTTGACTACCGTATTTGTATATGCTTTGATGTAATTTTATGTGTTGTGATGGAATTTTCTGATAATTAAAAAATTCACTTGAACTTAATCAGTGTGTCGGATCAGCTCGTTCCCAAATATGTATATAATCATTGTTATAGTTTTCCCATGTGTGTGTGTCTACATGTCGTTTATTGTGTGTGTGTGTGCACGTGAGTGGTAATATATATATATTAATATACGAGGGCTCTCCGGAAAAGAACTGGCCATAATTAATATTAGAAAAACCGTTTGCGCGACCTCGATGTAACTTCGCAGCCAAATAGAGTAGCCTGTTATGCACATACGTGTGCAATGTTGACGTTGCTGCACCATCTTTGAAGCGTTTGTGCCACACCTTTATTTGTGTAGCACTCCTTGCATCGTCTCCAAAAGCCTTCTGAATCATCATAATAGTTTCCGTGTAGGAATGTTGAAGCTTGACGTAAAATTTGATGCAGATTCTTTGCTCTACTCGTTCAGCCATTTTGAATGCAACGACCACACAGTGCACGTGCTCACTAAACGGCTTTTAACGGTCGCACAGACTGGTGCAGCAACGTCAACATTGCACATGTATGTGCATAACAGGCCACTCTATTTGGCTGCCAAGTTACATCGATGTCGCGCAAACGGTTTTTTAAATATTAATTATGGCTGGTTCTTTTCCGGACAGCCCTTGTATATAGTTTATAGACTGTCTGACTCCTCTGGATCTGTTGTAGAAGATAGGCGGAGAGAGAGAAGATTCTCGCTTTCCGTGACAGCCTCTATAAATTTCTACCATCTCACTCGTGGAAATCTATTTCTACTATTATCTCTCACTGTGGCTATCACTCATTCTAATCTATTCAGAAGGGACCAACCCAAGTCTTAATTCCCCTATCAAAAATCTACGACAATGATTATGGATAGTGGTTTTCTGCATATCCCGGTCACGAAAAAAAAAAATATATATATATATATATATCTATATATATATATATATATATATATATATATATATATATATATATATATATATATAAGATAAATTGGAAGCCGCGCTGGTGTAATGGTTAAAACGTTGCGCTAGCGACCAGGTTTTCAAGGTTCAAGCCCGGGTGCCGGCATTTGTAGGAGTGTCATCGACCGGGAATTTGACTGAATAAGGAGAACGGCTCCTGCAGATAAACCTTCTGTGGATGGGAAGAAGCGAAGCTCCTGACCGGGTTGGAAGGAAAGTCCACTGTCTCCCCAGCCTCGCAATGACATGTTATTGGGCCAAAATGGCTGGAAAGCTCGAGTACTGCTGGTTAGAGAAATAAAAAATTAAAGATAAATTAAAGTACAAGGGATCTCGATTCTATTAGATTAATTAAAAACCCCAAGGAATTAAATAAGTACACGTGCTTACCGAATAAAGAATGAATTCCTGCAATAACAACTGTTAAAAGCTCTGCGGAGAAATATAACTTTGTTCAGTGGCAGAATTCCTCTTGATATAGTGGTACTGAGTGATAGAGACCTCTTGCTTAAATAGCAAAATATAGTCTGCAGGTGGCTTTTGCACGTGCACTAGATGACACAACTCAGACGTAAGACCTAGGGGAAAATTCCCCTGGCGTCTCAAGATACGGGAAAAGGACGTAATCTGCCGCGGCTGGTGTTCGCGGGACGAGACGAGGGCGGCACAATAAAAGGGTAGAAGTTTTCCCAGAATTAGCGCTATTAGGAGCTTTAGGACAGAAAAATGGTCGTAGGCAAAAATAGTGAACAAGACAGGGCAGACCACTCTGCTAGCAGTGACAGACATTTCAATCAAGTCTAGACAATGTGATTTGAGGGAGGAGATCAGAGGTCCGTGTGCAATGAAGATAGTCCTTAAACCAAACCAAATGTATAACAACGAGCAAGTAACCCGCCAAACCATGACAGAAGGCAATTGTGATGTGCTCTTTTGTTGCATGTGCTAATGACGGCACTATTTCCCCTGTGTTTATGTCCTTCCTGTCTATTCCATGTCACCTGCGTTAGATATCTGTAGCTAAACTTATTAGAATGCGCTAGCTATGAAACCACGGAGCAAGGCTTCAACAATGAGAAGGGGAGACGTAAATAAAAAAAAACCAAATGAAATGACATTTGACTAATAAATTAAAAGCTGTTTTATCAAAACATTCTTTTTTCGTAAGTTTTCAGATATCATTTACAATTGTGCTTTAGTGCGTATGTTAAAAACAAAACAACAACAACACAAATTTCAAACAAACGTTTTATTACTCCCTCTCGAAATAATTATTTAAGGGCGTATCGACTTGTGCGACCCATACGACATGAATCAATAATTATTTTGGTGAAATGAGATATATCATTCCACCCCAAAAATTTCATTTCAACCTATTAAAACTACAAGGTATTAACTGTGATAATTTTGATTACAGCAATGTATATAGTATTGTACAGATCTCATTGGTTATCCATTTTTGTGATTGAAAGGGACGCACGTACTGTTAATGGGTATGAAATTTAATTGTCACGGTGCAACGTGAGTCGTTTCCTTATTTCGTCACAGAAAACTTTCAAGATAGATTGACTGTTCTTTACACAACTAAGAAATTTATAATTTAAGAGATTATAAAATGCAGCCCCACTTTTCGCGTATCTTCAGTCTGATGATACAAGTCCATGACTCACTTAGACGGTATGAATGACAAGGTTATCTCTGGTAGTGCTGTAGTATCACGTTCAAGCGGTAACACGACCGACCTAAGCCTGTGAGTGATCGGTCAATGCTTTAGTTGATTGGATCAAGATGATTGGTTTTTTGCCGAGACCGCGGATAGATCGCTCGTAATATGGCAGTTATCTGGAGCCAAGAACACTTACTTAGTCTTTCTATCAACTTGACTAGTTGGTTGCTATGGTTACATTTGCGGAAGAAAGGCATAGAGATTCTGAGAACAGTAATTTGCAGAATGGCAAAGAAAGTATTAAGTGTACAATGCCATGATGATCAGCTTGTCTTAAAACAAGGTAAAAGGTATCAGTTGAATGGTGAATCTTCGAAATAATAAATAGCAGCAATAACCCAAATACAAACAACATTCTTGACAAATTGAAACAAAACAAAATGTTGGCAATAATTGTCGTCCGTCCCGTGTTACAGGGACCTGACAGGGGAGCATAGAATAATTAACACCTGAATGTTGTATGAGTGTTAGCAATCATTTCTGACGTCTAATGACGTTCCACACACTGTAATTCATGATGTTCTGTATCTATGGTTCATTTATTAATGCCTTCGAGATTAACACCCCAAACCGTCTTACCCTGCACTAGCTGTTCTAGGGTCTTTCCCTCATTCCACGTCCTCTTTATCCCCTTCATGCATCCCCCCTCCCCACCCAAGTCGGCTGTCTTACTCCTGTCCTGGTTCCAATCTAGTCTCAGTCCTTCAGGGATTGTCTAATGTTTTCCTCCCAGCGAATTCTGGGTCGTCCTGGAGGTCTGGATCCCCGAATCTTGGTTTCCTATTGGTGTGGTGGTAGCCGATCTTCCGGCTTGGTAACGCAAAGGTAAACTGTATGTATGATTCTAACTAAATAAATACATAGGTCTTGGCAGAACAAACTCATAATTATAAGAATAGTAATGAAAAAAAAAAGACAGCAGCTTGGGATCAAAGTAGAAAAGGAAAACAGGATTATATGGTGCTCAGAACTCAGACAAGACCAGGTCATGCTGTGAGAGAAATAAAATTATCTAGTAATAAGAAACTGTTCAGATTACAACTGGGAACAGTATTTGTTATTATGCAAGAACATTATTGTGCAGAGCGTCTCCAAGACCGTAATATAGAATACTTGCTTCTAAAATGTGAGAACAGTGAGACGAGTCATATACTCAGTCGTTACATTTTCCTGTGACCATCCTTGCTTTCTTGTACTGTGCCATTCTTTTTTTCTTTCATCCGCTCATTATCTTACACTTTGCCTTCATCTTCTCTTTTTCCCGGTTGACCTCGCTCGTCATACTTCACACGGTTAGGCTCTAATGCACATGATATGCGATCCTTTTTTCGCGTGATCAGACATCGGTAACCAGATGAAACAAAGCCACCTTGACGTGTTTGATTAATCGTCAGCAACAGACACGTATTAAGCTGCCTATCCCCATTAGATTGGATAATTACTTCCGACCAGACGATAAATGTGTATGATGGTGTTAAACATGTTGTCATTAAAAACATAACGTGGAAGCGACGTGCCAAGAAAAAGGCCCACTCTTAAGTTCTCGTGAATTAACAATCTTGAGTATTGGGACACGAAGACATGTTAGGATCGCTTCGGGCAAAAGGCTGGTTGTAATAAACATCTATGGGATTATAATAACCTTCGAAGAGATTTTCCAGATGTAATTATCATTGAAAGGTCGGTGATATAATGCTTTCGGTAAATGTAACGATTAAAGGGCAATACCTTATAAGGTCAGATAATAATGTTCAGATGACGATATGGGGGTTATGCTTACAATGAAATCGGACTCCTTACCTTGGGGATTGGTTAAGGTTAAAATAATAAACTAAACATAATTATGATTCAGTCTCACCCAATAGAAATGGTGGAGGGAAGCTGAGGACGCCTGATGTTTACATTAGGAGACATGAGATTTTTAAAAAAGCATTTTGTTTCCTCTCTGTTTTTGGCAGAAGTTGCCAAGAGTCGACTACACACCTTAAAATTAGAAATGATGTTTAAAAAAGGGAACAAATATTTGGGACAAGAGATGGGCGGCAACCAAAAAAAAAAAACCAAAAAAAAATCGCAACGGGATTTTTATTTTTTTAAGGACTACAAAATGAATAGGAAGATCGTCGTAATAAGCGTTTTCTTGACAACGTCCGCCTGAAGTAATCCTACCAGTGTATAGAACAATACGGAAACGAGCATTGCACTTTGCTTTGAGGGAAAACTATCTTGAACAGCCATCAAAAGAACACGCATGCATTTCAATCATGTCATGGTACATTGGTCAGTATGTTAGAAATATTCAACCCACTTCTCGGGAAAGTACGGAAACAGTGATAATTACACTTACTTTGAGTGAAAGTTGTCGAACACCCATTAGAATCATATCACAGAGATACCAATAATCTGTTTTATTCAGGTCTCACAGATCTCTTCGCAAGTGCCCCGCCAAAAAATGGCGGAGATATTTAAACATTTAGTTTCATAATAAAGGAGCTACCCAGTTGATTTTTTTAAAACTTTAACACCCTGTTCTAATTCTTCGTTAATTTTCCAAAGACAGAATGAAGGTCTTTCTCTTGTTGTTATCTGACCTATACTGGTGAATACGAAAACTGCAGAAGTAATTCCGGCTATAATTAGTCTGGATGGACCGCTCACCTGTCCTATATTCTATAGTTGCATGGGGTGATTATGAAAATGACTGCTATTTACGGCGTTCTATTACTGTGTTGCTGAGATGGCACTGTGGTTAGTTAAGATTGTTATTAATAATCAGAATCGACCTAACTGCACTCCGGGCAAACCCATAGGTGCTCAGTCTCCCTCAGCAGATGTCAAAGCGTATGAATGCTAATAGTACCTGTAGCACGCTGATTGTACATACGACAGATGTATCCTCTCTCACGTCCAGTTTTGCTAGTCTCACGTTTGATGTCAAACTCATACATTCTCAGCCTTGTTGATTCATCCATTGTAGTGTCATTAACCAGCAGGCGATCATTAATTACCCTTAGTATCTCTCCCTTATCCATGTCCAGTGTCCCCACTATAGGTGCTCTCGAGGCCAGTCTGTCAGCTCTCTCATTGCCACGTACCCCTGCAAGACCAGGACAGTAGATCCACACCATTTCTTGAATACTTGAGGATTCCATTGATGTTTTCCGTTCCTGTCGCAGCCATCCGTTCTGAACTTTCCGAAGCATGGCTTGAGAGTCTGACAATATAACTGCCCTGGTTGATGGAGTTTCAGACAGCCATCTCAGTGCTGCAGTAACTGCCTCAACCTCCATTCTCATGCTGGAGGTTGTTGTCATGTAGGTTAGTTAAGATTCACCCCAGTAGAGAGGCGATGGCGCCGTTTGGACGGTCTTGGTTCGATTCCATGATAAACCTATCAATTCTGTTAAATTTTTATATTTTCAAATTTTCTTGCTATTGACTGCAACATTTCAGTTTGTGTTTATTACTGAATGCGCCGAATTCTGTAAGTGCAACGATACATTACCAACAAGATTTTATGCTCATCTTTATCACATGGAATTAATGTTTGATGGTTGATAAGCTATCCTGATAATAACCTTTCTGACTGTATGATAACATTGATTTAATTATACTGTGTATGGCATTGCATGTGCATTTATATGATTTGCAGTTAACGTGTCTAAGGAGCGGACCAGGTGAAAATGAGAAAAAGTACAGGTAATAATATTATGAGCATCCTATTGACAGAGTGGTTAGAGCGCTGGTCTCTCATGGTAAAGGGGCCCAGTTCTATTCACGGTATCGTCATGCTCCAGTCTATCCAGCTGTTAATGGGTACCTGACGTTTCTCATGAGTTAGGGAAGGAAAAGGCAACGAGGAAGAGAACTGGTCACCCCACCTCTCGATGATGGACCTAGTATGGTGAAGTCTCTAACACTTCACTCCCCTATGGCAGACAAACATGACTAACCTGTTAACACGTGGTGGTCAACGACACAAGATTTTAAACACACACATCGATTCACTCTTGACAGCGTCGTAGGATATTACAGGAATTTGCTTGTGTAACCTCTGGACTGGGGTCACTCTCAGCTAGAAGCTAAAGATTAAGCACCGACACTTATAGAGGGGTTTCCTACCTATTTATATTTTTATCAATCGCCAGATTTGGGCATTTCTTTTCCCCTGAACCCGTTTTTCCTGTCTAGTAGTTTTTGAAATGCTAGGTCTGTTTATACTATCTTTGTGACCAGTGAACAAAAATCGAAAGGCCCACATGATTAATAGTTAAAAACCAAAACACGTGATACGTTACGTCATTAGTGACCGTCGTTAAACACAAGTGAACGATCGTGGGAAAAGTTGTTTTCCTACACATCTCAAATAAATGGACATATGCTAGCATGTAGTAACATAATATAATATATGAATTTTATCATTAACAACCACTATGAGGAACCTTCAAGAGGTTTACTTCTGGCCCAAACGATGGGAACACGTTCGTGAGTTCGTTCACAAATGTACACATTGCCAAGCGAGCATTTCAAACGTTCGCCAACGAGATAAAGAGGAGAGCAAAATTGTCGCACCGAGAACCAAAACCAGTGCACATGTGACAGCCTAACGCTGTATATTCTACAAATATCTTAGGATAGGGGGTCTGTGACAATACGGTTGTGCGATCTCACGTCCACTCCGGCTGTATCACTTTTTTCTTCATTATTTCTCTTCCTTTAACTCATCTCTATTATTTGGCATATTTTTCTCCTTTCATTCATTATTTTGCTCTCTACGATGGATCAGTAGGGTGAAGTCTCTAACACTCCACATCCCTACGGAAGTATCGGCCACAGGACTATCTTTAATTTTCACATGTTTGCTTTGAGCCGATCCCAGACGTGTTTACGTTCCGCCAGGTAATTAGACCGGCCAGCCGATTATACGTTATCACATAAGCCGGCTGACCCCTTGGAACAAGACGCTTCAACATTTGACCCCAGGTGGCAAGCGACTATCCCTATGTTTGCACAAGACGGGAGATAATGAGGTAATCGCTTCCGATGTACGTTCTGTATCGAGATTACAGGTAAATCTGTCTGGAAACTTAAGATTTGCATACAATAGCATCGGGGTAGTATCAGTGCACAACATTTGTTTGTGAAGATAGCACAAGATGCAGGCGGAAGTATGACGCAACGATATGAAGAGGTCACGCGTGGATATTAAATTTAATATTTTGAAACACACGAGGGTATTTTCTGAATTTGAAACACCCCTGCCCACGTAGTGCTGAACGAGATTCAATTGGATTGGTTTATTTGAGAGGCCGGAATATATTAAGTATCTTATTGGAAAATTAGGCGGAAACACAGATGGAATTGGAACTTGGAAACTGGAAATATAATGTAACAAAATCGGGTTCACAACACACAATGCAGCGCAAACGTCAGACTAGCGACTCCTGAAAGCCAGAAAGAAAAAGGAGACATTGGACTTAGAAATTCCACAACTATAAGTAACAGATCAAGTATTAAGCAACTTAGGAATTTACAATAAACCCGCATTTTTAATACAAGTCTGGAAACTTAGGAATTTGCTCACAAGTCATAGAGGAATTAAACAAAAGTTCTCACAGGCCCAGTGATTTCGCAGAACATCCGCCGTCAGAGGAATTAACTCTAATTTTCCAGACCAAGTCATAGAGGAATTAAACAAAAGTTTTCCCAGGCCAGTGATTTCGCAGAACACACGTCGTCAGATGAATCAACTCTGATTTCCAGACCTAAGTGATTCGAAGCATTTAATACAAAGCTGTGTCCAGTCTAAATCTGTGCAAGGAGATTGTGTTTTCCCAAAAATTTTGGGGTAAGTGAAAACAATTTATTTACAAATGTAAAATTTGACATGTTTCTTGCTTAGTGGTTATAAATGAGGCTGGCAACCTAAACATATGAAAAGAGTATATTCATGAACCACTACAGCAAGCGCTGGTGATATCTTCTGGCTAGTCGTGCGGAAAAACCCGACAGCAGAGATGGCCCCAGACTCCGACTGGAGCAGTGATGAATGATGATTACGTCACATGTGCCTCAAGTATAGTAAATCATTGTGTGAGATATATGTAAATTAATATGAAACAAATATAAAGGTATGTTATAAGGCACTCGTAGTAAATAAAGAAGTAGAACACTAGACAACAGAAAAACAACAGACATGAGTGGCTTACCCAGGATTTGAACCCTGGACCTTCCGTGCGACAACACCGCCTAGCTATGCAAGCGAATCACACTGTCCTCCCTGCCATCTACGCATCCCCAAAAAAAGGATGTTTCAATGACAGGTCATTAGTGCGAACCTCTATACATAACACCGGAAGTTTATCATGGGAAGTTCAGCCTATTAATGACGCAATCACTTCTGTTGTTCCCCTATATATCAGTATTGGTCAGTCCAACAAGACAAAGACCTTAATACTGTGTCCAGTATGATAGTAGACTTAGAACAGTAAGAACAGGACAGAGGGTAGTGGGTGGACAGCGGAAGAGTGAGCCTGTCAGAGTGCTTCAAACAAATGTACTTAGCAGAGACATTCGTTTCCTGTTTTGTCCAATAGTTTGTGGAACGAAGCTAGTTGTGAATGAAACGCAGGGAATCAAAACCAACCGCCTAAATCGGACAAGTTGCGTGAAGAAGTGCCCTCATCACCAAGCAATGACGAAAATCATAGCTGCAGGACTCACCTAAAAGTTAAGTGCTTATAAAAAAGGCACCAGCAAAAAGGACATAAATTTTCTGTACTATATCCTCAGCCTAAATCTCTTTGAAGAGAAAATTTGATTCCAATATAAAAGTCACCAGCAGATTATTTATTTTAAACTGTTAATACTAATTGATTATTAAATTTGTTACCTGTTGTTTTAAAACTAAACAATCATGGTCGATTCAGTTTTGTTTATGTACGAAAGCAAAAGTATGATCCAGAACAATATATATATATATATATTTACCTCTAAACAGAGCTATACTATAAGAGGAACTCGCTGAATTAACTCAGCGGGGGGCTTGAACGGGCTAATAACCATTGCTTAAATCCTTCAGAAAAGGCGAACGGACAGATGTAAGTTAACTATTGCTCAGCGAAATTCCGCATGGTTGTTGACTTCTGAATTATCTTGTGAAGGCTCCCTTCGGCTAGAAGCGTCTTCACTCTTCTACCTACATCTCTGCCAAGAGTAATCTTGTGCGACGGTAAACACCTTTGACGACCCATTTAGATACTCTTGAGTTTTGGCCATTGTTGGACCACTACTGCAAAGTAGGGGAGGTAATCCGTGACACAGAACAACTTTGAGATATTGTATTAAGAAATGTCTGTCTTACTGTTTACACCTCTAACAGAGCGTGTTAACCACTAGAATACCACATGACAACAATCATGGGGCTAAAAAACACATCTGAAATGTATCGATCATCACGCATTCGATATATTTAACAAATGCACGTGTACAGGCAGTTCGATCAATGATGCACTACGGGAACTTGGTTACTGCTCGTATTGACATCAAATGTCGTGGAAAGTAAATCTTCTGCACTTGTCATAAAGCGGAAGTTGCTGGGTATATGATTTATTTAAAGGTGTAATCAGTGCTCCAATCTCCCCTCCACACAACGCTTCAGTTCTCATTTTAGCGTCACGCTCGTACACTTAAACCGGTCACAGCCCTGGGGGTGAGATATTTAAGTTTGTGTTCTATGTTTAGACTTACACTCACAAGTTAAACCAGTGCTCACGCACAAAGCGTTGAATGGTAAAAATGGATCCTGTTACATGCCCATTGAGGCATATTGGGAATATGGTGTTAGGCCCATATTTTCTTGACTATCAGCACACTAGGGGTGATGTGGTCAGCATCACACCGGCCACCTTAACCTTCCCAGAGTTGATCTGGTACCCAATTCATGAGGCTGGGTCGACCCTGGAGCCATTTGCGGTCTAAAAAATCCCACCTCAACTGGGGATCGAACCATGGACCACCAAGCTAGGAAGCCAGTGCACTAACCACTTCGCTACCGCTGCTCCCACAAAGCGTTGAACAGCTGTTCTTCACCTTGCTGATTTACGAAAGCCACGATATATGCTTATTAGTATTTACTTTATGAAAACGAATATAAATGTTTATTGTTCATGAAAGGCAAATATACGCTTATTGATGAAGGAAAATAAAATAGAAACGTAATGTATTAGGATTGATAAGCTGGTTGATTAAGTAGATCCGGAGAACATCTCAACCACTTTAATCCCACATATCAATAGTCATGTAATAATACTCCTTCTGGATTTTGAAGGTGGCTTATTTTTTTTAATTTTTTAGGAAAGCGAGTATAGATGCTACGTGATATAGGAAAACCGCTATAGAATCTCGTTGATTTGGAAAAGCCACTAAACATTTTTACTGTTATAGGACAACCATTATTTATGCTTATTGATTTAGCAAAGCCACTATAGCAGTTCATTGACTTGAGAAAGCCACTAAATATTTTCACTGTTATAGGACAACCATTAATTAAATCTTTTGATTTAGGAAAGCGACTATAGAATCTCACCGAGTTAGGGAAGCCACGAAAGAATTTCACTGACGTTGGAAAGACACAAAAGCATTTTACAGTTACAGGAAAACCATTATTTATACTCACTGATTTAGGAAAGCCACTATAGATATATTTGTAAACCACTATTTATGCTCACTGATTTAGGAAAGCCACTATAGATATATATGTACAGGAAAATAATTATTTATGCTCACTGATTTAGGAAAGCCACTATAGATATATATATATATATACAGGAAAACCATTACTTATGCTCACTGATTTAGGAAAGCCACTATAGATATATATATACAGGAAAACCATTACTTATGCTCACTGATTTAGGAAAGCCACTATAGATATATTTGTTCAAGAAAACCATTATTTATTCTCACTGATTTAGGAAAGTCACAATAGATATATATGTACAAGAAAACCATTATTTTTGTTTACTGATTTAGGAAAGCCACTATAGATATATATGTACAGGAAAACCATTATTTATGCTCATTGATTTAGGAAAGCCACAATAGATATATATGTACAGGAAAACCATTATTTATGCTCACTGATTTAGGAAAGCCACTTTAGATATATTTGTAAACCATTATTTATGCTCACTGATTTAGGAAAGCCACTATAGATATATATGTACAGGAAAACCATTATTTATGCTCACTGATTTAGGAAAGCCACTATAGATATATATGTAGTTGGGGGCGGGGGGGGGGGTATCTCTGATGAAACAAAGAAAGGACTCCTCATCCCTCAGGCATGTCGTAAGGGAGCCAAATATGAGATCGTGCATGTCGTAAGGGAGCCAAATATGAGATCGTGCATGTCGTATGTCCTGTCATATTTCTCTTTGTTCCATTATCCTTGTCTTCTTCTTTCATTCTTTGATCCTTAGCCGCTGACTGTCAAAGCAGTCAGTGGACATCACGCCTGGTGGCGTCTTGTAGGGCAGCAACACACTGCTTCCACTTTGTTCGGTCGGCGGCCATCCTTACTACAGTGCCCCAGCTCTGGTTCATTCTTTGCATCTCGGCCTCCACAGTTCTCCGCCAAGTTGGTTTTTGGTCGGAAAGAGATTTCGCTTTCCTTCGGGGTTCCATAGCATAGCTGTTCTTGTGATGGCATTGGGGTTCCTTCTGAGGACGTGGCCAACCAACCACAGCTTAGTTCGTGCTTCCTGCCAGATCAGCTGTAGTGGTTGCTCTATGTTCTGTCAGGAGCGTATAGGAGAATGATGATGGATATTTAGTTGCATAACGAGTGAAAACGATGATTATGCTGATGATGATGACGATCGCCAGGTAAACGAACCGTGAATATAAACAGGCGTGAGGCTATCAAGATAAATCGATACATGTTTATGGCTGTTTCACAATGTGTCCGTTCAAATTTCAGTACAATCTGACTATCGGCTGTTTCAAATTTAAACAGACAAGCCGATACTACACTGTATTGTTTTAGCCCTGGCAATTGCATTCGCTCTATTGACATGAGCTCAGAAATGTCAATGAACGGTATCGTACCCAATCAAAGATTGCATCCAATGATCTGTTTACTGTCCTAGTCATGTGATTTTGTTGCACGCTGTTACAGATTTGTTACTTGATATTCAACAATTTCACTCGATCACGTCCGAAAAAAGAATTTATGTTACCTTTGTTCAGTGATTATGGGAATGCGCCCCACAGGTGACAGCCCTCAGCAGCTTATGTTCCTGGTGTTCCTTTCGATTTTTTCTCCTCTCTTATGCTTGCCGTGAGAGCTTCTTTTCGACCAATCTGAGGTGGTCCGCAGATAGTATCGCCACTTGGTGCGATCGGCAGCTTCATCCTCCAAAGTTTCTGGATTTATGTCCAGTGCCCTCATGTCTATTTTACACACATCTGTGAATCTCAGCAGCGGTGGCCCAACTGTTCTTTTGCCATCTGCGGCGAACATGGCCAAGCCAGCGTAGTCTGTGCCATTGAAGGCCAGTACGTGACAACACGTCTACATTTGTCACTTTTTAGGTAGAAGATACGTGGGCGAAAAAGAGTCTGACACAAGGCAAATAGAAAGATAGAGAAGTAAGGAGAGTATTTTGTCGCCAGTAGACATCTTTACAGCAACAACGTCTGAAAGATGCAGTAGAAGAAGAAGAAGAAAATAAGAGAAGATAAGTTATCTTGCTGATGATGAAGACGTTGGTGATGATGGAAATGATGGCTGTTAAGAAAAACGTTGATGACACTGATAATGAAGGCCATAAAAACAGATGTTGGAGAGGCTGAAGAGGCTAAATATGAGGCTTGCGACATAATGAGTATTATCGAACTCTTCCGGTTGACGAAAGTTCAAGACAAAACCAAAACAGACCACAGCCACTTCTGCCACTGGACATACTCAATAGACGTTGTCAATGCTCCTAGCGGCCTTGATCAGGGGCTTTCCATCATCATCTCCATCGTCGTTACTTTTCTCTTCGCTCCTTATGGAACATGATTTCACCGTTGCGGGTGATCCCATTAAAGGTAGCCAGCACACATAAATGTATGCTGATGTGGCTGCTGTAAAATTTTTCCTTGGCATAATGAGGGACCGGCCCTATGCATGGGGGGGGGGGGGGGGTGGGGGGGGGGGGCGGGGGCGGGGGGGGGGGGGGGGGGGGGGGGGGGGGGTGCCGGGGGGGGGGGGGGGGGGGGGGGGGGTTCATACTAGTCGCCTTTTACGACATGCCTGACGGAGCACGTTCTTTCTTTACCTCTTCAGAGACCTTCGGTAACTAAACATGACAAACATGCAACATTTAACGTTAAATAAAATGTTACAGAAAACTCAATAACAAAAATAAAAATGGATGAACAGTTGTGACACAGGTTATGTGAGGCGGGGGAGGAACAGTTGTAGTCGCCTCATATTCTGTATGAAGCAAAACGTTCATTGATTAAACGTTCATTGATTGAACGTTCATTGATTGAACGTTCATTGACTGAACGTTCATTGATTGAACGTTCATTGATTGAACGTTCATTGATTGAACGTTCATTGATTGAACGTTCATTGATGGAACGTTCATTGATTGAACGTTCATTGATTGAACGTTTATTGATTGAACGCTCATTGATTGAACGCTCATTGATTGAAAGTTCATTGTGATATTCATGATAATTAAAAATGGGATCAGAAATAAACAGAAGTACTCTGACAAGACAGACAACACCAGCTACTACAGCATGTCAACGGGACACAGTTTTATTGAGAATTACTGTTTCAGCAAGTCATGAAATAATCCAGTTAGAATCAGCACGGCTGCAAACATCGCTAATGTCAGCAACATAAAAACCAAAAGCATTATTACCGTCTCCATAATTACGACAAACATGTTCCCTCTGGATTTGTGTCAAGTAAATGTGAAGAGATCATCCGATTGGTTAAGAGGTTAGAATACACAGGTATTGGGTTCCGGGAACGCCACGCTCCAGTCTACCCAGCTGTAAATGTGTAGGCCTACCTGACTCATGCTATTGAATTAGGGAAGGCAACGAGGAAAACTACTGGTCACAACACTTCTTTAAAAAAAATGGGCTTAGCATATTGAAGTCTCTAACACTTCACTCCACTACGGTAGATTCTGGACTACCTTTACCTTGATGAGCCATGCACATTGACATAGACGATATGACAAGGGGGAAGGGGGTGCTAGAATTGGGAGTAGGCTGGACCGGATTTCCATTAAGCTAAATAGGCTGGACCAGATTTCCATTAAGCTAAGTAGGCTGGACCAGATTTCCATTAAGCCCAAGTAGGCTGGACCAGATTTCCATTAAGCTAAGTAGGCTGGACCAGATTTCCATTAAGCTAAATAGGCTGGACCAGATTTCCATTAAGCTAAATAGGCTGGACCAGATTTCCATTAAGCTAAGTAGGCTGGACCAGATTTCCATTAAGCTAAGTAGGCTGGACCGGATTTCCATTAAGCTAAATAGGCTGGACCAGATTTCCATTAAGCTAAGTAGGCTGGACCAGATTTCCATTAAGCCCAAGTAGGCTGGACCAGATTTCCATTAAGCTAAGTAGGCTGGACCAGATTTCCATTAAGCTAAGCAGGCTGGGCCGGATGTCCATTAAGCTAAGTAGGCTGGGCCGGATTTCCATTAAGCTAAATAGACTGGGCCAGATTTCCATTAAGCTAAGTAGGCTGGGCCGGATGTCCATTAAGCTAAGTAGGCTGGGCCAGATTTCCATTAAGCTAAGTAGGCTGGGCCGGATTTCCATTAAGCTAAGTAGGCTGGGCCGGATGTCCATTAAGCTAAGTAGGCTGGGCCGGATTTCCATTAAGCTAAGTAGGCTGGGCCGGATTTCCATTAAGCTAAGTAGGCTGGGCCGGATTTCCATTAAGCTAAGTAGGCTGAAGCCTAGGGGCCTGCAGCTCTTGAAGGCCTCTGCCTCAGTTTATAAAAATTTTAAAAATGCAAATATTTGTCAATGAAATATGTTTCTTTTGTTTACCTTATAATAATACCAATAAACATTTTAAAAAATATAATTACTAATAAAAGAGGTAAGCAATGCTAACAAACTAACATATCAGTCTATTAATAATACTAGAAGATACCATCACCATGGTAACAAACTAACATATTAGTCTATTAATAATACAAGTATATACCATCACCATGGTAAGATGTGTGGAAAAAAAAATTAACATTATTGCCAATTAGGTGGGGGGGGGGGGAGGAGGGGGGAGGGGGGGCACCAAAAAGCCTAGAGGCCCTTCTTGGTTTAGTCCGGCCCTGGGAGCGGGGGAAAGCACAACCAAAAACTAAACACGTGCGTTTGTTGTATTTACAATTCTACCACTTGCGGAATGTTCATGCATCACTAGAACTATTAAAAAACCATCTATAATCATTTCTATATTTGAGCTGTTCCCCTTGTTTGCTGCTAAAAGCACACGCTACATACAGTGAACGTTCCTGCGAAGTCAGCTTTCAAAAGCCCGCCAAGTCACGCCGGGTATAGCAGACTTAGATCTGCTGTCTTGTGTCGTGTCCCGCGCGCCGTCTGCTGAGCTTGTGCAACCTGCTAAAGAGCTTGTGGCGGTTCGCTCAAAAACAGTAATTGCTTTACGTTCTAGTTGACTTCATTGTGTGGTAGTGTTTGATGACTAGGGTTTAAACAGTTAAATAAATGGATTTACATAGCGGGACACAATAAAGTATAATGTGCTTAATGCTTAGCTAAACTGTGTCCGTATTGGCGTCGCTCGATGCCCGCTTAGATCCTATTGTCCTGATTTTATATAATTTGTTTCTTCGTGAGATAGATACTTATGTGCATTTTAACCATGTAGCAGTTTTTATGGGAATAATATTTCCCAGTTGAAATATAGACTCCTATTGCTACGTTATGCGCGGGAAAGTTAACTTTGACGAAATGATTATTGAATGTGACATGTTCTTATAAGTTGTGAGTAGCAATGCTTATTGTAGTTACACTTAGTCTGCTAAGAAATAAATAAAAGCCAATAGTGAGAACAGTGTCGTTAAGAGTAAATTTGAAAAAAAAAGTTAACAAACGACATACACGAACAATGGACACCACAAGTCATTACTGAGGGTTATACTCAGCTTTTTGTTTTCCCTGGTGTTCCTATCGAAGTGTTCTGTTGTCTTCTGCTTGATTTAAGAACGTCTATTCTCCAAATCTGATGTGCTGCCGTACGGAGCATCTTAAACGAACAATAACATTAGCTTAACAGCTTATAACGGTCACAAATAAGCAATGCGGAAAATATTTTCAAACGTTTTAAAGATCATCAAAAATGAACAACATTATTTGTAAACTGTGCAAATGATCCCTAAGGTCGAAGATGAATTAAGTGTTGAATTTACAGAAAGTTAACTTGGAATTTTTTTTTTAAGTTGTAAAGACAAAAAATTATTCAGCATTTACAAGTATTAATAAATATTGTACAAGTTATAAAAAGTTCACCCTAGCAACAAGTGTCAGTTTTAGAGAAAACAATTTACAAACAATATTTCACAGTCACAACAGTTGTAAAACATGTAGAAGTTACCAAATGGCCAACAAGACAAACTCGTCTCAGACGCTTCGAAGAAGGTCCACATGTTAACAGTAGCAGCAGTTATTACAGGTCGTTTTAATTTGTAGCAATGCCAACAGGAGCTGCCATTCAAGTAACTGGTCAAGCGAGTAGAAATCACATTCTAATCCTACACAAGGGTGTTACTAAACGACAGCAGAAGAAATTATTAGCGTTAATTACAAACAAGGTTCAGCCTCATCTACTACAAACAAGGTTCAGCCTCATCTACTATAGTACAGTTTTCTTGGCTTGTTAGAAAACGAAATCCTCGCCGTTCAGCGCTATAATTTGATTACTTTGATACGGAGTGTCTGTGTGTAACGTTTTGCTTTCAACATCTATTGCACGGAAGCACAACATGCTACAAACTTCTTTCCTTTTCACTTCTTCCCCCTCATCGTTGGCTTATTTACACGCTCACTTCTATGATAGTTTTCAAAATACGTCTGATATATTAGGCTTTGAATAAACACAAATACAATAAAATAATTAATATAGAAAACACATTTCACGGAGAGTCGGTAATGTAACCATCAGAATCGGTGCAATGTTTTTTTCTCTCCAAATATGTGAATTACGTTGTCACACTAAGTTTAAAAAACATGTAACATGCTGAAACAATTTGAAACAAACTACTGAAGTCAATTGTATAAATAAACAATAAATGCATTAAATTTCAAGTGTATATTATTTTTAATTTTTTTATAGCTAATTTAGACGATAACAAAGTCTACCTGAAATATTTCATCTATACGGCAACTGTTTACTGACTTGTATTAAATTTCGCGTAATTGAATAGTTTTACCACTTGTTGCAGATGAAGGTTTTTTTCCCTTGATAACGGATTACCAAACTTTTGTAAAGAGGATTAACATTTCAACTTAATCCAGGACCTCGTGTATTTAAAGATGAAAAAATACACAACCGGGAATGATTTTTCTTTCCATGTGTAAGGTAAGTGGTCTACCCTCATGTGAGGGCTTATGTTTATGAGGATGCATAAAAACTTCCACCTAGTGTAGTTCCCGCGAGTCTTTGTGGAGACATCAGAATAATATGATTACTGCTGCATCATGCATGTCGTAGTAGACCACAACCGTCAGGCTGTACATGTGGCTGGCAACTTCCTCATAGAAAACTAGTTGCTGCAGAAACCACTCCTGAAAGTGTACGTCAATGCTTTAGTGTACGTCAATGCTTTAGTGTACGTCAATGCTTTAGTGTACGTCAATGCTTTAGTGTACGCTTCCTGCAATGACACCAGAGCAGTGGTAGTTCCATTGTTGCATGTGTACACAACTTTCTCATATAGTCATCTCATGGAATAATTGCTTCAAGCGGAGTCTTGTCAGGTACCCCACTACTCTGTTCTTCCTGTTAAATGATGTATATAAGAGATGACAATTTCCTTTCTGTTCGCAACGTAACAAAGTTCAATAACTAACGCTCACCAATAATTGTGTTATGGTTGTTTTTGATTTTAATAGAATTTAGGTCTGCCTATGTGGTTGCAGTTTCTCTTGGCTTCCCAGTCAAACATTTTTCTCAAGTTCTGTTTGATCTCCACATCCTTTCACTGTGTGTTCCACTACAGGACGTGTCTGGCTATACTGATTGGTTGCTTCCTGAGAATGTGTCCTACTCCCATCCATCCTTACTTTTTCACTTCAAGTCTAGTTGTATTAGTTTGTGTCAGTTCTCTTCCTTAATCTTTTCTCATTACAGGGCATCTGAAAGGAAGGATGGAACGGAAGCATCTGTTGATTAATGCCTGTATGCAGTGTGGACGCAATAGTCTGAGCGTTGTGCCACGCGTCTTAGTCAAAGTATACGTTACATTTTTCATATGCAGTTGAACTGTTGAACTTTAATCTTGGCAGTCAGTCGTAAGTTTGTTATTCTCAAAGATAAGCGTCATAATCATCGCCAATATCCTTCAGCTATCTAAAGATAATAAGCCGTCATCGAATTCATGCCATGACGTCATGTCCTGAGCCGTCCGTTCAAGTCTTTCCACGCCGTGTTTATCATTGTCATGTCTATCGGCAGTTCCCTTCTTAAAGCCTGATGATTCCAGAGAATTGATTGCCCGTTAATACTATAAACAGGTTTCTTCAATGTGTGCCATATAGATCGCCAGCGTCTACTCACCTCTTGATCCACTGGCACATGTCTGGTTCTTGTCATCAGTGTCGCGTGTTGTCTCCATTGATCTGCCGTAGTGGTCCACAAATGGCCCGACAGTTGGAGTAAAATGATGAAGTTTTCAAAGGTAGCAACCTTTGCTCAAGATAACTCTTGGCAGTCACAGGTCAATAGAGAGTTAATGCTCCTGTTTTAGGGTGTCTCTCGGGTATTTTCAGGATGATGTTTTCTTTGTTTGTTGTAAACTAAGCATCCCCCGCCCACATCTGTGAGATATGTATAGGCCATGCTGTAACACTTGACTCGTATTTAATTAGCCTATATAAGTATTTTTTTAAATTCAGGCATACTGGTGCAACCAAAACTTTCAATCAAGTTAGTTATCAACTCTATATTATATATATGACCAGTATATTTATTTATGAAATATAATTGAACAATGTTAAAATTTGAAATGAGTAACTTTAGAAAGCAGTTTAACTGTGTGGTATATGATCTTTTAGAAAACTGTTAATTTCATCATCGTATGGTATGAAGTATTGGTGGCTATTGTTAGTCCGGTGTCTGTGTCACTCATTTATACTTAGCTTTGCAGGTGGCGGCAACGGGTTGTCGTTGTAGTCTGGTGTAGTTGATGCTGGTTCTTAGTGAAGTTCTGACTGATCATTCTGAAGTCAGGAGTCTAATGGCTTTAGGGATCACATTCGTCGCAAGAGTAAATCTCACAAATGTTGCGGCTTCTAATGTCCTCTAGACCCGTCTTTTATAGGTGGTGTCCAGAGCTGCGTACTAGTAACTAGTACCAGAAACTGAGAGAATAAACAAAATTGTACCTCCCGTAAGTCTTTAGTCTCCTGATGCAAGCGTTACGAGACTTGTGCTTTCCTCCACCATCTCCTCTGAATTTTCACGATGGTCATGAGCATAAAACCTCATCAAGGCTGATGAAAGTGTATTATGAGAGCGAAAGAGTGCACATGAATCATAGTCACACATACACATCAATCTGAAATAGTTATGTTTAATATATACAAATATATATATATATATATATACCATGATATATTCATTGTCTTTGGGCTGTCTGTGGAGCTTGGTGCTACCAGCCACCAGCCCTGGCAGTGGTGGTTTATGTGGCAATTTTGTTTATTGAAGTTGCCAGCCTCATGTAAAACTTTATATAAATAAACATTTCTATACATGTAAATACACATATAAGAACAAGAAAATATTCATTTTGAGACTTACCCCTTTCGTAGAAAGGGTAGGTATCTAGACGCTTTGGACAAATTATCGATAGTAATTCACTGCGAGACGCAAAGGTGCAGTCTTCCCGGGTGAGCTACTGATAGTTGCTACTTTGAAGGAAATTCTTGGGAGTCGTGACTATAAAGACTTTTAGCTAATTTTAGCTCTTTTAATTTCACAAAAGTTAATTCTAACCTTAGTCACTTCTTACAAAAATCTCCTTTCTGACATCTAGCCCTCTCTGATGACAATTAGAATCTGAGGGGAATCTTCAAACATTCAAATCTTATAGTTAAGAACTTCGCTCGTACAAAATTTAATTTCGCTTAGTTTATTTTGTGAAAAGCAATCACAATTTAGGCTAGTTTATTATTTATTTTAAGCAAATCATCGTGTATGGTGTCTTATTTAGTATATTACACCTACACATCCTTTAAAAGTGGGAAAAGTCGCTCTTCACCATATATGGATAGTGTAACTTATCATTGACTACGCCGGAAATAATTATGTCATATGACCTGCCTAATTCCCCAAAGTTGTCATAATAAAAACAGACATAGGATTGTCAATTTTTGCAGGTTATTCTCTCCAGATTTAAACACAAGCTATCTTAAAGTGACGTTTTTGTTTTCCTAATTCGAGAACATTTCTTTGTCTCATTTGTCTGGCTGGACGGAAGTAAATCACTCGCTTATCTTGGAAAAATGCGCCAGTTTGTTCGTCTTATGTAAACAAGAAGCTCGTTGAACAAAAGATATGTCACGGTTGCTTTTAATAGATGACTCTGTTATAGTCTGGTTGAACAGACGATTTGTAATTAAAATGATAAACAACCAGATGTGACTTAAGCTGGTTTTTTCTCAGAGGAATGTACCTCGATAAAAAATGATTATCGGCAAAGCACTGACGTAGGGGAAAATAGCAAAAAAGATCTTCTTCTTCTTCGATGTTTAGCCACCCACTGTCAAAGCAGTCAGTGGCCATCACGACTAGGGGCGTCTTGTAGGGCAGCAACAAACTGCTCGGTCGGTGGCCAGTGCCCTAGCTCTGGTTTGTTCTTTGATTCTCGGCCTCCACAGTTCTCCGCCAGGTTGTTTTTGGTCTGCCTCTCTTTCACATTCCTTCAGGGGTTCATGGCATATCTGTTCTTGTGATGACATCGTGGTCTCTTCTGAAGACGTGGCCAACCCAAGTCCAGCATTTGCCAGCTATAGTGGTGTGAATGTCCTATTGGTTGCTCCGAGTAAGTGTCGTAAATTTATTTTGAGAGAAAGTCTTAGAAATAGTAGTCCGGTTTAGAGTGTAGAATGATGGTGAAAAAAAGCTCAGTGATAGAAATGTAGAGAGTAAATAGTTGCTTCACAGAGTGCTGGAGGAGAGTAAAGACAGACTTATTTACGACAAATCGTTTCTCTCAATCTACTCTTCAGGCTCATACTGGTCAAACAATTATTTGCCAGTTTCCAGACACACACCTGCTCTCACACCGATTTGGTGCTTCAAACACACAGACGACGTGGATACAACTATCTTAAACAAATAGGGGAAATTTTATGGGCTTTGGGTAGTCCAACACAATAACGATTTAGTTTATGTTGTTTATTAAAGTTAAAAAAGACAATCACTAAAATAATCATTTGTTTACAGCAAGAATTATCAAAATTACAGAAAAAATGCAAATAACAAGGTAGGGAGGGGGTGAAGAAGATTGGTATCGACTAAGCCCGTCCCGCTTATTAGACAAAGATAAACCCAGTCCAAAGATAGATAGTTATCAGGAACGTAGGTAAGTTAACCTAACAGTAAAGTTATTTACTCTGAAAAGAGGTGTTACAAAATTAGGTATGGGTGGTAGAAAGAAAATCCTGTTCTTCCCAATGGTTCTTCCCTTTACTAAGCAAAAGGAAAGGAGGGAGGTTTAAAACAGAGTTTATCAAAACTATCCCACTTAAAGGAACAATGCCGGGGATACAGAAAATGTATTACCCGGTAAGCAAGTTAACAAAATGGTTTCACAAAAGATTTAATTGCCTGTCATTCATACACGCGCGTGAGGATCCACACTCATATACACACACACTTACCGATTGCAGCATCAGACAATCCATAGAATTATATAAACAACAATTACTCTTGACACGTGAAAATGTCTAGTACTTCGATGTCCCGCCCCAGATGTAGCGAGGTTTGCTGATAGCGAATATTCCCACTAATCGCCGGACTTGAAGACTCAGAGTTATTATGTTTTATTATATGAAAAGGAGTCTATGGGATGGCACTGACACAATTCAATACAGGGGTGAAAATGAGGTCTCTTTAATTTCGCTGCTGGAGGTAAAATCCCTTCAAGGCGTGATGATAGCAACTGACCGGTATGGTTTAAATCCAGTGAGGAAAAATTAGGCTCAGTCACAGTCAGGTAAATATGTATTCTCTCACAGTAGAGCCGTAAATAAGTTATCGCTACTGGCACTGTTCATCTTCCAGTTTATATTACAGATTGAAATTAAATTTGATGAGTTATTTAAAAAAAAGTTCTTGGGGGTGCTTTCTTTCATGTAATTGATAGCTAGGTCGCATCGGACCGCCACAAGAATTATATTTAAAAATGTTCCATCAATATATCTGGAAGTTAAGAACCGAGTCTGAAAAGGACTCTGTATGATTTCTCTATTGCTTTCTTTATGCTGGGATCGCACAGGTTACGATCACTCTGTATGAAAGAAAAAAAAAAGACATGTAATATACCGAAAACAAATAACCTTCTAAAGCGCGATGAATTTCCCGTTAAGACTATTTTATATACGCTCGCGTAATTAATTATTAATATTAAACATCTATTATCTTTTGGAAATAATATAGCAGGTATATCATTACACTTACAACTGGAACTATTGAGACGGTTTAATTTAATAGATTTAAATTAACACAAAATCCAGTGAAATAGAATGAATGAACTAGACCACTGATCACTTTACACAATATATATTTCCGCTTTGCACAGAAATAGAATTCACTACAAATGTGTATAAAAATCCATGGGATAATCTAGCAAGATTTCAAATATAACTAGTGCTTCTGTAAAGATCTGGCCAGCGAGTGATAAAGTGTATTTCTACGTGGTCTGTATATATCTAGGATGAAATGAAAGATGAGTGGGACATGAGAAACTTGACACCTTTTTAGATCTCAGAAGACTTTGGGGGATCTGACCGCCAGACTAAAAGGAGAAGCCGCCCCTGGCCTCTCGTATCTTCGCTCGCTGCTTGCGTCGGCTTTCCCCGTTCGCTCCCACTGCGATCGGTTCCGTGTTTAACACCGAAATGCGAAATCGTTTCAGGGACCACTACTGTCTTTGATCGTGGCGCTAGCTTTCCTGAGATCCCCCCAGTCCGTTTCTTTGATCGTGGTCGCTGCTATCTGTTTGATTCTGGCGCCGCCCCCTCTGGGCCAAGTTAATGAAATTACTGCATCTGATTGCTCAAGAGATGACCATGGGCGTGATTTAATTTCTCCTTAAATCAATGCGATGACCAGAATGAACGGTAGATAAACTGTCCACATATCGATCAGCAAGCGTGTTGCCAATCTGCGTGGAAAGGTTGCATAGCTAATGAGTCCAGGTGAAAAGAAAAATCCCTTTTGACGAAAAGTTACAATATTCGGGGGCACTGATGTTATCCAAGGGGTCGTTACGAAGAGTCGTATCATATCATTCAGGGTCGGCTGCGTTCGTCTGTCACAGTAAGCAATTCTTGATTGGTGTTGGTATTCGGCCAAAAAATTCAGACAATTTTCCTTAGGCAGACTGTTTGGAAAGAGGACAATTTCGACAGTTCCTCCTCTGTTACTCTCCAGCATTTCACACCATAGAGAAGCACAGCAAGCACACAGCTCTCATATAATCTTAATTTGATGTTTTTGCTGTACTGAGAGGATGTCCAGATGTTGTTTAGACTAGCAAAGGCTGTTCTCGCTTTATTCATTCTGATGTTGATGTCTTTGCCAGTTCCAACGTTTGGTGTTACTATGCATCCTAGGTATGTAAATGTGTCAGTCTGTTCAAAAGAAGATCTGCAGAAAAAAAGGAACGAGTGAATAGGGATACGGTCACATTCAGTTCCAGATTGGTGATCTTGTCGTGCCATTTCAGTTCTTCTATTCTACGCATGGAACCATTTATGGAAATATGGAAATTCTTGGTTATCGTGTTGATTGTTCTCCGTGCTTCACAGCTATACAGCAGGACTGCCTTAATGAATTAGTTCAAGATTCTAATTTTTATGTTGGACTTGATTTGTTGTGATTTCAATATTGTTCCAAGTGTAATAAAAGTTCCTCTTACCCTCCGAATTTATAGTTTGATATTACTGTCTGTTCCTCCAGAAAAAAAGGGTAAAAGATCCCGTTACATGCATATTGGGAATATGGTGTTAGGCCCATATTTTCTTGACCATCGGCATACTAGGGGTAATGTGGTCAGCACCTCGCCGGCCGCTTTAACCTTCCCAGAGTCGCTCTAGTACCCAATTCATGACGCTGGGTCGACCCCGGAGCCGTTTGCGGTCTAAATAAATCCCACCTCAACTGGGGATCGCACCATGAGCCACCGAGCTAGGATGCCAGTGCACTAACCACTGAGCTACCGCGGCTCCCGTCTGTTCCTCCAGCTGTGGCTATACTACCAGAGCTGGATATATGTATGCTCTGAGTCCACATCTTAAAGTAGCTAGTTTGAGATATAAGTATGAAGAGCCAAAAACACAACTCTCACCTAGAGTGTTGTATACACATGCATTTGTAAACGTTCACGAAATAAATAATCTTCGAGATACAAGCAATGTATTTACTACACGAACTTTGAGCTACCTTACTTTCGAAGTTAGGAAAGGAGACATTTTTTCACTTTACAATTGTCTCGTACCCTTTCAAATATTTCACTGTGATTTATTGCCCACACGTCTGTATGCCAGCGCGTGAACTTGTCTCCACTTGTAATTATATTTCTGAAGTTATTTAATGGTTTCCTTTTTAACGACAGTAAATAGTATTTGTGACCCTCCTGGATCTGTTATTTCGCCCGACCTAAAACTAAATCACAAGATGATTGGAGACGTCTGCTGCGTAATTTCCCGCGTCAACCAAATTGAAGAGTCATAATTGTAATGTCGATTCTTGATAATTCTAACCGCTGTTTTTCCTTGAGGCGGATGAATCACGGAAGGAATGTGGTTTTGGGGAAAACATTGATAACTGTGGTATGAGGTTTTAGGGAAGATATTGATAACTGTGGTATGAGGTTTTGGGGAAGATATTAATAACTGTGGTATGAGGTTTTGGGGAAGATATTGATAACTGTGGTATGAGGTTTTGGGGAAGATATTGATAACTGTGGTATGAGGTTTCTGCCGTAGACGATTCATAACATTTATAAAAGCCCACCAGAAGTGATGACGTAACACCAGTTAATGCGCGACTGTCCATTGAGGAATATTACTGGAACTGTTTTGACAAGGGCTGTAACCCTGTATTATTCAGTCAATCAATATCCCCTAACTAGTGCCGGCTCTTGGGAGATACGAGCGGTGTGGTCGGTTCGGGCGCCGACTTGGGGAAGGCGCCAAATGTATTTTGTTTCAAATAAAAACAATACAATTCTAAAAGAACAAGAAAATTGATACAGAAAATTTCACAGTCGATAATTACTTGCTTATATTAAAGTGGGAGGCATCACCTTCAAAAATCCCTAGGTCCGCCTATGCCTGTAAAGGAATTCCTCAAAGAGAATATTCCTTCAACAAACACTTGTTCCGCTTGTCACGTGTCCTTCACCATTTTAATATATATCCACAGTTCTCTTCTCCATGTGCTTTTTCAGTATGCTTCTGCTTCCAGTGGGGAATTTCATAACAAGGACTGCCTTGTAATGCTATCAACAGGTTTTGTTTCTGCTAAATATTACATTAAAACGTCTTTCCCATTTCTTTCATCTCTAGTGCTCAAGGACATATTCTCACGGCATGTTCTAGCCAAGGGTTACCAACACAGGAGCTGTGGCGATATAATTTAGATATTCTCACGGCATGTTCTAGCCAAGGGTTACCAACACAGGAGCTGTGGCGTTATAATTTAGATATTCTCACGGCATGTTCTAGCCAAAGGTTACCAACACAGGAGCTGTGGCGATAGAATTTAGATATTCTCACGGCATGTTCTAGCCACGGGTTACCAACACAGGAGCTGTGGCGATATAATTTAGATATTCTCACGGCATGTTCTAGCCAAGGGTTACCAACACAGGACCTGTGGCGTTATAATTTAGATATTCTCACGGCATGTTCTAGCCAAGGGTTACCAACACAGGAGCTGTGGCGATAGAATTTAGATATTCTCACGGCATGTTCTAGCCAAGGGTTACCAACACAGGAGCTGTGGCGATATAATTCAGATATTCTCACGGCATGTTCTAGCCAAGGGTTACCAACACAGGAGCTGTGGCGATATAATTTAGATATTCTCACGGCATGTTCAAGCCAAGGGTTACCAACACAAGAGCTGTGGCGATATAATTTAGATATTCTCACGGCATGTTCTAGCCAAGGGTTACCAACACAAGAGCTGTGGCGATGTAATTTAGATATTCTCACGGCATGTTCTAGCCAAGGGTTACCAACACAAGAGCTGTGGCGATATAATTTAGATATTCTCACGGCATGTTCTAGCCAAGGGTTACCAACACAGCAGCTGTGGCGATATAATTTAGATATTCTCACGGCATGTTCTAGCCAAGGGTTACCAACACAGGAGCTGTGGCGATATAATTTAGAAACACCCAGCTTTCTAAAGATCTGCCATGATAAAAATCATGTCTGTGTTCAGCTTTAACAATAATTGGAATAAGGAATGAATGCAACTTAGTTTTAACTTTTATTTCTGCCTCCCGTAATTCGTTCAATCTATAAACTCAAACTAAAAGGACCTTACTCATTGAAAAATTGACTTCAAAGACAAGATTACGTTTATATCTGGTGGAGTTCACGAATAAAGTATACGTTAGTAAGGGAGCTAGTGAGGTTTCACTTGGAACACGGACAAATACACCGTTAACGCTGGGGATACGGTGCTTTCAAACGGCGGCGGGGGTGGGCTAGTGTGACATCTCCGTAATTTAAAAACTATGTCCCGTTCTTCCTGGAATATCTAGCACATCACCCCCTGTGATCTACAACTGTTACTTCAAAGTATCATCATCAACAGCCCTGTTAACTCCCTAAGGAGCATAGTCCTTCTACAAACTTATGCCAAGCCCTCCTATCACGTGACATCAGCTCCAGGTCTTGTCATGTCTTTCTCACTATTTTCATCTATGTCTCCAGTTCTCTTTTCCGTGTGATTTTGCTCGACTTCTGCTTCTACTTCTGCTTCTACTTCTGCTTCGACTTCTGCTTCTGGCCCGTTCAAGCCCCCAGTTGGAGTAATCCAACGAATGCCCTCTTATAATTAATGGCTCTATATTTATATATATGTATTTATCAAGAATAACTGGCTCAAACGTTTGCTCTCGTACATATAAACGGAATCAACTATTATTGTTTAGTTTAAAATAACATACAACAAATTTAATACTCAATTAGTTCAACAATTTAAAATAAGGATTAAATGGCAGCTCTGGCAGTAGTGGTTCATGCATACACTATTTTCATATGTTGAGGTTGCCAGCCTCATATATAACCACTTAGCAAGAAACCTGTACAATTTATATTAGTAAATAATTTGTTTACACTTACCCCAAAATTTTGGGAATACACACTTCTCCTGGCCCAGATTTAGAATGGACCCACAGCCCTTTAGTTAGATGCTGTTCGAATCACTGAGGTCTGGAAATATAAGTTAATTCCTCTGACGGCTGGTGTTCTGTAAATTCCTGGCCTGGGAAAACTATTTGTATCATTCCTCTTATGACTTTTTCTGGGAAATATGAGTTAATTCCTCTGACGGATGGTGTTCTATGAATCCTGCTTGGGAAAACTGTTGGTATAATTCCTCTTATGACTTGGTCTGGGAAATATGAGTTAATTCCTCTGCCGGCTGGTGTTCTATGAATCATGCCTGGGAAAACGTTTGTTAAAATTCCTCTCTGCCTCTGACTCCTTGTGATTAAATTCCCAAGTTTCCAGTCTTGTATTAAAATGGCGGGTTTACTTGTAAATTCCAAAGTTGCCCAATACTCGATCTGGTACTTCTAGTTGTGGAATTGTAAGTCCTATCCTCTTTCCTCTAGCTTGTAGGAGGTGTTTAGTTGACGCTGCGATGCAGTCTGTGCTGTTCTGTGTCTGATTTCTACAGTATATCTCACAATCCAGAGTTTCAAATCCCAGCTGTGTTTCCTGCTCAATGTTCAAATCAATTCATTGTAGCTTCTGGCGAACCAATCAAATCTATCTAACACTGTTTAGGTGGGGACGTTTATCATTACTCATCCCACGCGTATTTGAAAATATTAAATTTAATATACACTCGTGACCTCTTACAACAGTGATGTCAAATCGCTACATACGACTTCCGGCGCACCTCTGTCTATCACAATATTGTGACCCTGTGTATCTGGCGTAATGATTTCAGCCCAGATGTCTGTCCCGACAGATTATCTAATTATCCCCTTTATCTGCATGCCTCCGCCAGACAGATGTCTGGTCAGACAGTGTTGTCTTCTTTCATCGTACGCACAATACAAGCTTGTGTCAACATGATCAACAGCTTTCCAATGGGGTCAAATGTTTGCCCGACACGTTTCCACAGGTGGTCAGTCGGATTATGCGATTAGCGGGTGACCGGTCTGACGACTGGGTATTGTTACGATAATACCACAGTTCAGCTGGCGGAACGTAAACACGCATGAGAAGTGGCAAACAAGATAAAGACAGCCCTATAGCAAATACTTTCGGAGCAAATACTGCCATAGGGGAGTGGCGTGTTAGAGACTTCACCATGCTATGTCCAGCATAGAGCAAAATAGTGAAAATAACGAATGAAAAGACATGATTTATGCCAAATAAAAACGATGAGTGAGAAAAATGAAGAAAAAGAAAGGTTACTGCTGGAGGACTGAAGGTGTGAGAGATCACACAAAAGAGCACGTTCAGACGTTTTGCCACAGATTCCTGTATTCACACACTCGAATCCTCGCCGGTGCTACGGAGTTCGTGCACTGTGCTGATACCCTCCTTGTGTGATTTAAAGGGAGATCGCGGCACTGATGAAGTTGTCTGTGTGCAATAAACATGAATCTTAAAACCAAACCAAATCAAACTAACAAAGACACTGCACATCATGACTCTTTCCGTTCAGTTTGATGTACAATAAGTGCATATTCACAGACAAGATTCACATACAATCTACAACAAAAAGATTGCATACTTTACTGTTTAGAATTATTCCTCAAAAAATACATATATAAACAATTGCTAAACATAGTGGAAAATAATTAAGGGATCAGACATACAGTTGTCTAGGAAAATGCTCGTCAACACCACCAGAGATTCCACATGATAATGGTAACGATATTTGTGTAATGTATCATTATATCGCCATCATTATCATCAACAACATCATCATCATCATCAACATCATTATCTCCCTTTTCGCTGCCTCTGGAGTAATGAACCACCACTGTAAGCTAGTCACGTGCCGGAAGCCTGTACCAAACATTCATGACGTTTGTAGCGTTCGTTTCTCTAACAAAATGTGTCACAAGATGAGGCTGCTAGCACCAATCTCAACTTCATATCAGTGGTCTATTACGTCTTGATATAATTCTATGCTTGAACATAATTACAAAAATATAGGGGTAACAGTTGCTCCGGTCCACAATATCTAATATGATCAATAGCGAATAGAAGGCGCAAGATAAACACAACGAAATAGAATTTGGAGAGCTTTATATCTCTCACACACACTTTGATTAATATCACAATTTCCTGTATCGATTGCTATTATACTTCGTGTTTTACTGTTTGTTTAGTTGTACGTGTGTATGCGTGTATGTATATACATACATATATTGACATAACCAGATCGTCAATGTGGAGCTAATCGAAAGACGTCAGTGGCGTAAGGGAGGTAAAGGATCCCGTTACACGCCCATTGAGGCATATTGGGAATATGGTGTTAGGCTCATATTTTCTTGACCATCGGTACACTGCGGGTCATGTGGTCAGCATCACGCCGGCCGCCTTAACCTTCCCAGAGTTGCTCTGGTACCCAAATTTGTTGAGGCTGGGTAGACCCGGAGCCGTTTGCGGACTAAAAAATCCCACATTAACTGGGGATCGAACCATGGACCACCGAGCTAGGAACCCAGCGCACTAACCACTGCGCTACCGCGGCTCCCAGTGGCATAAGAGGTCGGGAAAAAAACTTGGTTTTTGATTGAGCACTCATTAAAGATACAAGCTGATAGCCTTACAAGGTAGTCCTTGTTGGGGAATCCCCGCAATAAGAGAGACCTAACAACGCACGGAGAAGTGAATCAGAGGCAGACGTAAAGTCATTAATAAACAAAAGATACTCAAAGATTACGAATGTATTGTACATGAATATGTAAGTCTTGGAGGCAACTTCTTGAAGGCCCATACTCCTGGACTTGAAGAACACTGGTGACGATGATAATTATGACGAAAATGATTGTGATAATAATGATGATGAAGATAATGATGGTGATGATTATGATAATGATGATGATTATGATGGTGATGATGATTATGATGGTGATGATGATTATGATGGTGATGATGATTATGATGGTGATGATTATGATGATAATGATGGTAATGATGGTGATGATGATGTTTATGTCATTTTCATTTATTGTGTGAACTGTTATTGTAGCGTTTTATTAGTGTCTAGGATCTCGTAGTCCTAGCTTAGGTTATAATGGTCATGTGGCTTAGGTTATAATGTTCATGTGGCTTAGGTTATAATGTTCAAGCGACTTAGGTTATAATGGTCATGTGGCTTAGGTTATAATGTTCATGTGGCTTAGGTTATAATGTTCATGTGGCTTAGGTTATAATGTTCATGTGGCTTAGGTTATAATGTTCATGTGGCTAAGGAAAACGTTATGCTCTATTTATTGAACGTCCATCACGTGATCTCCAAATACGTATCACATATTTCTATCTAAAGCTATTGCTAATCTTCTGACGCTTTCTTTCCCCTTAACTGACTCAAATTATTGTTGTTATTATTATTGTTTGTTGTTGCCCACCCCCCTCTGTCTTTGATGTATTCTTGTTGTTGTCTGTTTACCATAACTGTTTTCCCCGTCATTATTGTTTGTGTGTTGTAGCTTAATTTTTTTTAACCATGTTTTTTATTTGTAGTTCTTTATAGCTGTTTTATTTTGTACCTTTACGAATTTTTCAATGTTTGCTTATTAAGCACTCGTGGTTTGTTCTATTTATGGTGTTTATTGTTGTTTTTTGCCAGCTATGTTCTTTGTTGTCCTTTATTTACAAGTGTCTTGTAGCATCGTTATTTGTTCCGTGTGTGGTATTTGTTCTACTATTGTCGTTTCTTCCATGTTTGCTGTACTACTACAAAGTACAGTATGCAGGAATCACTAAATATCATCGGTACATGGGCTGGGGCGTACAAGGACTCAAACTTCATCTTTCGGCCACGCTTGACTGCGAAACTGGACTGAACAAGTTATTGTTTTTTTTATAAAGTAAATAAGATGAAGACAGAGAGGAAAGCCTACCATTGCCCGGCCTAGCATTGTCCGGCCTACCATTGCCCGGCCTAGCATTGTCCGGCCTACCATTGCCCGGCCTAGCATTGTGACATGGGACCAACAGACCTGTTAGAGAACAACAAAATGGTACCTATTTGTGATAAGGAGTTTGTGCTATTTTTTCCCTTCGTTATTTCCATAGCCACTGTTTTTTAATGTATTCTACTCAGATCAAAGGTCACACAGAACCGCTACCTCTGTTACAGGTAAGCCATACAACTTGGGGCGATAGCAGACGTAACATTTTATTGCTAGAACCGCTCAAAACTACCTGGTTACCAGACACGTAAAGCATGCAGGGTGAGCACGGCTTGTGTATTATCATCAGGTTCTTTTGTCTTTAAACCAGTGTTTCCCAACCTAGGCACTATCGCCCCCAGATAAACGTTTTTTTTCTTTGGGATGGAATGGGAGACTAGTAAATGATAAGTGGGTGGTGAGAGAGAACGTAAATTATAAAGAGATCAACAACGACCTGTAGCATTGTGAGGTGGTTATAATAATGTTGAAGTCGAAAAGTTATGAGCTGCTTTATTACAAGACACAGTTTCTTACCCTCGTATGTGGCAGAATGTAAAGTTTTTAGTCCTACCATTGTCAACAACTTTAGTCCTAACATTGTCATCAGTTTTAGTCCTACCATTGTCATCAACATTAGTCCTACCATTGTCATCAACTTTAGTCCTACCATGGCCATCAACTTTAGTCCTACCATTGCCAACAATCTTAGTCCTACCATTGTCATCAACTTTAATCCTACCATTGTCATCAACTTTAGTCCGACCATTGCCATCAACTTTAGTCCTAAAATTGCCATCAACTTTAGTCCTACCATTGTCATCAGTTTTAGTCATACGATTGTCATCAACTTTAGTCCTACCATTGTCATCAATTTTATTCCTACCATTACCATCAACTTTAGTCCTACCATTGCCGTCAACTTTAGTCCTACCATTGCTATCAACTTTAGTCCTACCATTGCCATCAACTTTAGTCCTACCATTGCCATCAACTTTAGTCCTACCATTGCCATCAACTGTAGTCCTACCATTGCCATCAACTTTAGTTCTACCATTGCCATCAACTTTGGTCCTACCATTGCCATCAACTTTAGTCCTACCATTGTCATCAGTTTTAGTCATACGATTGTCATCAATTTTATTCCTACCATTGCCATCAACTGTAGTCCTACCATTGTCATCAGTTTTAGTCCGTCTTTTGCCATCGACTTTAGTTCTACCATTACCATCAGTTGTAGTCCTACCATTGCTATCATTTAAGTCTTACCATTGCTATCAACTTATGTTATTAATACATGATTCAGTATTGTACAGCAGCTGCTCAGCAAGACTGTAGATATCTGGAAGTATTAATCTAAGATTGGCATTTTCAGACACTGGGCCGGCTTTCAGTACCTTGGGGCTGTTCCATCGAAGTCCAGGCAGTCATTCGTTGGCTACCTTTCTATATTTTCATACACAAAACATCTTAAGTCAGATCATGTATTGTAGTATTGTCACGTCTCTTTTTAAAGGACCTCTTATGTACGGATTTCGGGAAATCTCTTATTAACGGACCTATTATGTACGGATTTTGGAAATAACAGACGAAATCTCTTTGTGTCGAAATTTTGGTCCGCAATGAGAATAAGTAAAATCAGGTGACTGATACGGACGCACACCGTCTTTGCTGACACTGACGTCGAGGTAATAGTGTGTTGCTCTCCTCAGACTGTATTACTGTTTTGGCCACTTTTTTGGTTACATAAATATGTTCATAATTCGGAATTCCCGGACAATCGGCATTACTGGACAACCCACTCCCCCTATTAGTCTGTTCATATGAGGCTTTGCAGTTTTTATGTTACGTTCATTGTTCTCTAAGGTTTGGAAAAGTTTACAAAATAGAAAAGTTTAAAACATTTTCGAATTGATTTCTGGTTCTGATTTGTATATTCATTAGGATGCAAGTTTATTACTGTTCACAGGAAGCCGCAACAGTAGACCTATCACGTGACAGTAAAATAATAAGTATCTCACACACATGAATAAATCGGTGGTCTGAACTTTTTTTTTTTTGTGTGATAGACAATCTTTGGCGTCTTGGGTTTAATGTGCATGTGAAACATCCTTTTTGTCAATTAAATACGGTAATTATTATTTAAATAAAATATATGTGGGATGGTAACAAATAATGTTTTAAGACGTAGAAGAAGTAATCGATTATACAAACATTATTCAGACTACAGATTAAAAAAATTTTGTCTTATTTTTAAATTCTTATTGATTCACTACCTATCAAATAAGGGGGCCGCGGTAGCATAGTGGTTAGTGCACTGGCTTCCTAGCTCAGAGGGCTATGGTTCGATCCCCAGATGGGTACCCAGCCCCAAATGGGTACCAGAGCTACTCTGGGAAGGTTAAGGCTGCCGGCGAGATGCTGACCACATCACCCCTAGTGTACCGACGGTCGAGAAAATATGGGCCTAACACCATTTTCCCAATATGCCTCAATGGGCATGTAACGGGATCCCTATCAAAATAAATGTATATGAAGCGTGACAATAAAGACAATTAAATGCCATTATATTACATAGTTTTTCCATTTATTGTTGTTTCCGTAACGTGCGATTTTTTTTTACATAGACAGGGGTGTCGGCCCTGTGCTAAAACCCCCAACCTGGAGGACCAGAGTACCAGCTTTTGTCTGACCCCTACCCACGCAGACCAGTCCAGCTTGGTTGAAACTACCAGGAGTAAATCTCCCACTGGCAAGAGGACATGCACACCATCATAGCTGGCAGACGCTGGAGCTGGGTTGGCCATGTCCTCAGAAGAGACCCCGATGCCATCACAAGAACAGCTATGCTATGGACCCCTGAAGGAAAACGAAAGAGAGGCCGAACAAAAACAACTTGGCGGAGGACTGTGGAGGCTGAGATGCAAAGAATGAACCAGAGTTGGGGTACTGTACGAAGGATGGCCGCCGACCGAGCAAAGTGGAATCAATTTGTGGTTGCCCTACAAGACGCCACCAGGCGTAATGGCCACTGACTGCTTTGACGGTCGGCGGCTAAGGATCAAAGAAGAAGAAGAATATTACATAGAAGGCTATGTCACATTATCATTACAACTGAACATGAGATCCGGCTTGTTCAATATATGATTTCAAAGCGGGCAGTACATTTTGATGTCTCTTGTAAAGTCAGTTTATTGAAAACTCTACATATTATTTTCTTTTATTTTGTTTTTGGGAGCAATACACAATAAAAAAAATTTCTCAAATAGCAATAATTGCTCATATTTTTGGAGTTTGTTTTATGTTCATCCAATGATAGAACTGAGGATATACAAATGTAAAAAACAAGAAGTGACTGTTCAATCAACTGTAGAACAATCTAGTATAATAAGGTAGGTCACGTATAAACACATGGAGTGAAGGGTGAGGCATTATTCAGCAACATTATTACAGGTTGTCCCTGGACTTCAAAAGTTCGGTAACCACTGGTAACACCCCTGAATGTTTGAAATGTTATCATTCCAGGCCCAGGTAACGATCTACCTGCTCGTGTCTCAGGCACAGATAACATGGCAACACCTTGCTGCTTCACGTGATGAGAGAAAGGTTTTAGTTCGTTCCTTCGTTTCACCGGCTTCCTTTGTTTAGGAATATTGGCATTTTTGCTCGGTTTCTTCCTTTCTGTTTCAACCTTCTGTCTGAACACTGTTAAAGGATAGTTTGCTGTTTCCTTTCTAGAAAAAAAAAAAAAAAAAAAAAAAAAAAAAAAACCACTGTATCAAGTATATCTAATAGACTCAAGTGTGGATCCTTGTTTTACCACTGTATCAAGTATATCTAATAGACTCAAGTGTGGATCCTTGTTTTACCACTGTATCAAGTATATCCAATAGAATCAAGTGTGGATATACAAATGTAAAAATTGGAAGTGACTTTTGAATGATCCTGTAAATAAACTTCGACATGTACTTGGTTTTCTTGTTCTTGTTTTCCCTTACAATATTTACCTTTATTTGATGAGGCATCTGTCAACTATAGGCAGACGTCTGATGGTTATTTCAGAGCGCAATAGCCAGCCAAGAGAACGAACGAACGAACTTTATTTTCGAGAGAGAGATAGAGAGAGAGAGAGAGAGAGAGAGAGTACTCTGTGCCATAATTTTAGTACAGCGTTGATAGTTATCAGGACCTGAAAAGGACTACTAGTGCATTTGAACTAGCATGATGAAGACAAGGTTTTGTCTTGAAGGACTGCTGGCACGCCACTGGGACAGGTGACTTTCGTCGGTGGCTGTAGTAATTTTATAACCTTGTTACGGTATTGTCTCTCCTGCCTCGCAGTAGGGGTCACCAACGGCCAAACTTGTATAATGATGAGGGTATTCAAAGGCATCAACCTTAGCTCAAGATTACTCTTGTCAGAGATATCAAGATAAGAATAATGCTTCCACTTTATGCAGCCTCACAGCAAAACAACTAAGATCATCTAAGCTGTCATGTGAATATTGACTTTTATTCTTGAACCCCAGCTGAAGGTGATTCAGCAACTATTACTTTAATTGTTGATTCCCATAGGCGCGTTGGACTGGTCCTTCTTTTCAATAATCAAGTCTGGTGGGTGTTGCACGTTCCATGCAGTACGGTTAGGTAACTACAAAGGTTGTCAAGCTTCTTCAAGAACCATCCGGTGTTGGTGTCTAGCGTCGACTGCTGGCAACTTGTACCACAAACTAAGAGGAAACTAATGCCTCTTTTAAGTATTGGGTCCCCTGATATGGGCATCAGGCGATCTCCACTTCCATCCACCACTTCATATTCCTCAGAAACGTTACCCTCCCTGATCATTAATTTTAACCCCAGCGAGTCGGATGACAGCGAACGACGACAATAGAAATCAACGTAAACATACATATAAACTTTATTAAAGTGTTAGTACAATAATTATATACACAATGATATTATCATACACTCCATACTCTCTATGGAGCATGGGGCCACATCAGCTGTTGGTCACTTGTGAGGAAACCCGCACGAAGCAGTAACCAGCTCTTGCGTTAGTGGTTCATGTGTCAAGCTATTTGCAGTCATGAGTTTGCCACCATCATATGCAACTGTACACCCGTAGCATAGGCTAAGTAGATCATTACTACATAAGATATTGCCCTTTACATGCTATTTTCAAACTCCATGACCAAATAAGATGTTGCCACTTCCGTTGTTGCCTGTCGTGTTCATCAACTATCTACTTCACAGATCTATATCTGATAATCTCCTCCAAGATGTTACTTTCTCGTAGTTGATTATTACAACAAATTCAACCTGCCGAAAGTGTTGCATCGCTTTCCACGCCTTAATCTTTAACAAGATTGTCATCTTCCTACATCCCAGAGAAATCAGCGACGTTTCAACGGTTGTTATCTACCTTTCCCCGACGAACGTCTGGGTTTTTGCTCAATGCCGTCTGACACCTCCGGTTTTCTCGAGACCAACTAAACTCTACCGATCATATGCTCCCCTCAAGTTGTGACGCCACTACGTGAGCAATTCATCACTAGAAATTTAATCACTTACGAACAATGACGCCACGTACTACAACAAGTTTTCCATTAATAACCTAACTTTTGAATATATCATTACATTCTTCGCACCATTTTTTAACACATTGTTTTGGTGCTTTTCCATTTCAAATAACTATGAGTAACTGTGTTGGTGCAAAACTAACTGTGGTGTAAGTTTACTTCTATTCCACTGGGGACATAAATTGACATAAATCAAACTTATTAGATACATAAATGATTACAGGACATTTAACTTTCATAGATTTTCATGATTTTAATTCACTTCGATACGAGCTTAAGACAATCTTCATTGCTTACGTCATGATTTCTTGACATTTTTAATTAATTTAAATGAAGATAACTTGGTAACATTTTAAGATAATTTTAATGAATTTCATTATAGATTACTTGGTAACATTTTTAATTTCCATAACTCTGGGTGACATTTATGACATTCATATTAACTTAATTATTTTAGTACTCGAGATACGCTATTCCATAACACCTTAATTATTTTATAACCGCGCATCATCGGCGCTTAATAATTTTTGGCACATAGACTTAATTCATGTGACCATTGTGGTATACTTTAATACAAAAAGTATCTGTTACGTTGTTTTTGCGCGTGTAATTTAAATGTTGAGCACATCTAAGAATCTCTAACGGCCGTTCGTTCCGCCGTCCTTGAAATGTCGGCTGTTGTATAAGACGACCAAGTTCTTGACTGATTTATATATTAACAAAGCTATATCTGCAATGAAAGTATCTAAATGATTCGACACTGCTATTTGTACTATTGATGACTATTTACTATGATGTCTGCGTCCACGTTCTCGTATAATAAACTGTTGACATTCATAATCAAGTCATGGGTCCAGTTTACCTTACTTGCCACCGTCACAGTTGACGTTTATTCCAGTTACCATTGACCCATCTACATCCCACCATTATATATTCGCGTTGAACATTGTAGGTCGGCAATAGAGACTTTAAGCCCGACATTTCTGGCATCGCCCTTGCCAGTAGTGCCAGTCTATTATATCAATATAGCAATCCGTAACTTGGAGGTTGCTACAGATTGTCAACATAATTTGTCACGTTTTAGTGTTCTCTGATGTTCTCTGATTGTTCTCATCCTTCATTTGTCCATGTTGAAATCTTTTGTTGAAACATTCTTCTAAAAAATATAACATATCTGACGTGAACTGTTTGGTCCGTAATAAAGCACGACTGGAGTGGATTTACTGAGACGCAATCCGTTCTTTGGTTTTCTGGAGCAATGACTGACAGTTTATGAAATCATAGAAACAAACAAAGAGGGAAACTCAAGGCCCAGTAAAATATAAACATACATAAGTAGTTACCGGCAGTCGTAGGAAAATAAAGAAGTTCAAAACTAGACAATAGAAAAGTAGCAGAAGTGATAGGCTTACAGAGAAATCGAATCCAGTACCATCCGAACGGCGCCATCACCTCGGTAAGGGAGTAAATCGTGATTAAATACACTGCTAGCTCAAGACAACTAATAAAAGGTTCCTCGTGTACAGAGGTCATAGTCACGACGTCCTACGCTACTATGGAATATAAGCCCAGGAAAATACCCAAGACAGACGGACTAGTGTGTCTAATAAATAAATGAAGATCAAAAACAATAAAGAATATTTGGCGGGTTTCATTTTTGTGTATATATATATATATATATATATATATATATATATATATATGAGAAATATAGTATATATTATTATATCACATATTATATATAGATATATAATATATATATACGAAAAATTTTATATAACATATATATTCTACAGTTAATTTTTATATACATATGTTTTATTATATATATATACAATATATACAGTTTATATATATATATATATATATTTACATATATATATATATTTATATATATATACACGGGCGTCCGCTGGTATATCATATATACTAATCATAGCCATATAGGTGGTTCTTGTGCAGGAAGCCTGCACCATATACAATGTACACCTAGTAATAAATACTTATATATTCGCCTCTTACGACATGCTTGAGAGAGCAGTAGTCAATTTTGTCTTAACCTTTACGCCTCCTAAGCAAATAACTGTGAGAAACTACTTAGTAATGATGTTGACATTGACAATTATTGTTTGGTAGTCACAGTTTGTTGCCAAATTACGGAATCGATGCAAAAAGGCTAGACTCATTAGAATTAACTGATCAGTGGGTGTGGTCCTTCGTCTGAAAACCTTGATGTCTGAAAACGAAAATTTTATTGTCTGCAACAGTAAGCTGTCTTTGGTAAGCTCGTATTCTACAGTTAACTTTTTAGTGTTTTTCAATTTTACATGTAAAATGTTTTAATTATACCGAACTTACTTGTGTTAATACTACCGAAGATACTATATATTACAATTCTCTATCTATTTCCCTACAGTTTGATATATAAAATATGTACATGTTCACAGAACAGATTTACATTAAAATTTACACTAAAAGATAGTACACTTAACCGTTTAGAATTCTTCAAACAAACAAAGAGGGGATGGAACCTGTAACACACGGGCGTCCGCTGGTAGCAATCATCATCACTTATTTCTCTTTTCGTTCTTTACTAATCATGCAGCCACTGCTTCAGGTGGTTCTTGTGCAGGAAGCCTGCACCAAAGCGTGTTTGGGTTATTACAGTTATGGTTTGTGTAGCAGCTTGTTTAAATGATGAGATTTCTAACCCCATTCACCTTATATATTTGCCTCTTACGACATGCTTGAGAGAGCAGTAGTCAATTTTGTCTCCCTCAACCTTTAGTTCATGTACCTTGTTGTAAATTTTACTCTGGCAGAATTACGCTTCTATATATATATATTTGTAAAAGTATCAGAAATTACTGGATAAAGATAACTGGCTATTCAAAAGAGTTAACGGAAAATGTATTTTCTTCTCTCTCTCTTTCTCTCTCTCTCTCTCTCTCTCTCTCTCTCTCTCTCTCGCTCTCTCTCTCTCTTTCTCCCTCTCTCTCTGTGTGTGTGAACTTTTTTCAGTGCAGATGGTAACAGTAATAAAGGTGGATCGCCGAAACCTGTTTGTATTTTTACTTTACTTGTCTTATGAACGTGTAGTTGGCAGACTTCTTTCACAGCGAGTGGTTTATCTATGTTGTCTATCTTCCTTTAATCCGGCATCTGATACATCTACAGCCGTGAAAACGAATGTGTTATTTAAGTACGTGAGCAGAGAAGTTTAAATATTCAACCACGGAAGCAAGGTTGACAAATCATGACTACCTAAATATCTTATCACGGAAACACTCCTTTGATTTTAAAATTCCCAGTGATAAGGCTATTGCTAGCTTGATTTTTTACGGCTAAGAATGAAAATAGTTTCTACTTCGCTGCTTGTTTTGATATAATTATTGCAAATATTTTTCAACATTTCTTCAAAGAACCGAGTGTGCGGATGTGCATATATATATATATATATATATACTGTGTTTCTACGCATAAAAACGAAGAGTTTAATTACGCCACTATAAGACAACACAGCAGGGCCATGAAGGATGAAAAGAGATCAACAGTAAGACAAAACACGATAATGTAAGTTCACACCTGTAACGTTTTTTGGTTGTTTGAAGAGCTCACAAACTTCTTATCAGAGTCTGTGGCATGTTAAAAGAACTGAGATTGTTTCTTGTGATAACATGTTTTCATGTTCTGGATGAGTGAGTGCATCGTTCACATTTTAGCGGGATTGAATTTAAGATTTTTTTGTTGGCATCCGTAGACTCGTGTATTTTGTGGTGCGATTTTGGAAAGAAGACAGCTATTGTGCTTCAGATATACCTACACATTTGGTTCAGTCGTACATTGTTAACTCTTTAACTCCGTAATTATTTTCCACCCTGTAATTATATTTTGAAGAATTCTAAACGGTTAAGTGTACTATGTGTTAGTGTAAATTTTAATGTAAATCTGTTCTGTGAACATGTACATATTTTATATATCAAACTGTAGGGAAATAGATAGAGAATTGTAATATATAGTATCTTCGGTAGTATTAACACAAGTAAGTTCGGTATAATTAAAACATTTTACATGTAAAATTGAAAAACACTAAAAAGTTAACTGTAGAATACGAGCTTACCAAAGACAGCTTACTGTTGCAGACAATAAAATTTTCGTTATCAGACATCAAGGTTTTCAGACGAAGGACCACACCCACTGATCAGCTAATTCTAATGAGTCTAGCCTTTTTGCATCGATTCCGTTATTTGGCAACAAACTGTGACTACCAAACAATAATTGTCCATGTCAATATCATTTCTAAGTAGTTTCTCACAGTTATTTGCTTAGGAGGCGTATTAATTGTATTTATTACTGGGTAGTATGTAAGAGTATGCCAGTAAAGAGTTCTGACCTTACAAGTAATACCCCAGTCTTAGAAATAAGCACTGGTGTATTGTTATCATAACAATAGTCAGACTGTGAAAACCCTGGCCCAGTTGGTAAGAAGTAGTACCAGGATTTAAGGTGTCTCCTCCCTGTGACTATCTTATGATTACTTATATTCTAGGGGATAAGTAAAATGTACATTCACTGAACCCACAAAATGGAAGAAGTGAATAAATCCTCAGGTACAGTTAAAACAGTTTAATAATTACACTAATATTCTATTACTGCTAGTTGGAACAGAGCATTGAAATATATAAATATATAGAAAATTAAGTCACACAATTACTATTATTGTCTGTTTAGACTTCAAGATCTTAAATAATAAAGTTACTGAAATCACTGTTATTAGTCCTTTGAATTTAAGGATAACTGTCATCAGTTGACTGAGTTTCTGTATGGGTAATTATTATTTTCAACTATTGGCTGTTTCACATGTATAGGTGGTCAGTGTCAAACAGGACACTTATCTTTCAACTTGACAATGCTGAAACTGAACTGTCCTTTGCTGATATCAGACTTGGTAGGCCCAACAGTAGGGATGCCAATGACCAGTTGAAGTTCACTCTTTGGGGTCCTGCACTTTTGTGGGATTGCCTCTGATGAACGACACAGGCTTCTGATACTGGACAGTCTGGTTTGAGTTATTTCATGGAACCTGAAACATCACATCAGCCATGGCTAGTATCTGGCTAGACTTGTAGCTGACTAGCACAGATGTCAGACCAGTCAGTCATCAGATGTCACCGTTATACAATCATAGTAAGTAAGGACATCATTTCAGTGATATAGCATTAATATTAACATTTCAATTAAGTGTAACTGACTAGCACATAAGTCAGACTAGTCAGTCCTCAGGTGTCAAAGTTATACAGTCATAGCAAGTAACATCATTTCAATGATACAGAATTAATGTTAACATTATCAGTAATAAACATCATCTGGTTTACTCTGCTCCTATACATCCTTTTCTGATCTATAACTTGATCCTTCCAAATCATATCAAGTACAAATTCAAATACTGATGCTATCTTAGCAACTACCCAAAATTAATACATAAAATAAATAAAGTGAGTGACCACGTGATCAGGTTGCTTTCTACTGAAACTGGCTGTAGAGCACTCCAGTTTACCAGCTGTAAATGGGTACAAAGTTGTGCGCTCGAACTAAGGAAGGCAAAGGCAGCGAGGAAGGGGACTAGTCACCTTAACCTCGTAAACTGGGATCTTCCATGATGAAGTTTCTAACACTTCATTTCCCTATGACAATCTCTGCCATGGGACTGCCTTTATCTTCGTAAGCGATAAAGCAATATGATAAATATCTCTTCATTAGGCTGTGGGGCTATTTGTGATTAATTTTTGTACAAGCAACAATCATCCACAATGCACATGTTTAGATCATATAAAAATACAATACATTATATCAATGACTATTATACACATACACGGTAGTTATCATAATTTCGCTTACCCTCAGACTTCAGATACTGGACTTAAAAATGTTTCTGGCGATCCGCTCACAATTCATGGGTAGTGGCGAAACTCTGCCTCCAGTCTGTCTCAAACCTCTTTCGTTGTCTGTGTCTCCAGTTTACCGTTCCGCTACTTATACGCATCACGCGGCCGTATCGGAGAGCAGTGACGTCACAGCCTAAGACTATGCCTGAAAAATCTTTCCCGAACAGCGACTCCAGCCGATCTGTACGTCGACTGAAATTTTGCCTTTCTCATTCTCAGCATATATAATATCCATATTGTTCCATCTTATCTAGTTTTATCCAGCCGATAAATCTCTATCTTCCTATCCCTGGAATTTCCCTATATATATATATATATATATATATATATATATATATATATATATATATATATATATATATATATATATATATATATACTTACTTACTTACTTAGTCGTTCCCCTTCTACCGTGAGGTGTAGAGGTTTGGAAGAGAGAGCGCCAGACTATTCTATCGGCTGTCTTCCTCCTGGCCTGGTTCCATTCTAGTCCTCGGTCCTTCAAAGATTGTCTAATGTTGTCCTCCCAGCGGACTCTGGGTCGTCCTCGGGGTCTGGATCCTTGGCTCTTTGTTTCCCATGCTTGTCGTGGTAGCCGATCTCCCATTCTGCAGACATGGCCAAACCATCTTAGTTGGGACTGTTCTACTTGGGTCTGTAGGGGGTGGCATTTTAGGCCTTGACGTATCGTCTGGTTGCGTACCATGTCTCTTCTTGTTACTTCAACCACCTTCCTCAGATACCTCATTTCTGAGGTTTGGATCTGGCTTTTATGGGTTGTAGTCATTGCCCATGACTCACATCCATATGTCAAGACTGGGACATAGGTGGAGCGGTATACAGCCATCTTCGTTTTCTTACCAACCTCTCTCTTGCTGAGGAATCCTCGATTTATGGCCTGAAAAAGTCTCCCAGCTGCTGCTTTTCGAGTGGCCAACTCTTCTTTGATGCCTCCCTTTCGGTCTATAATAGCTCCGAGGTATTTAAAGTGGTCGACCTGCTCCAGGACCTGTTCTCCCAGCTTAATCTGATGTCTTCTTTCTTCTCGTGATATCACCATGGATTTTGTTTTAGAGCTGCTTATGACCATCCCTCTCTTCTCCAGCTCTTCCTTCCAGACTTGCAGGTTGGATTGGAGATGTGCCTCTGATTTAGCAATCAGGGCAACATCATCAGCAAATGCCAGCTCTGAAATATAGACCTGTCTCATCTTCCAGTACCCCACTGAATACTTTCTTGTTCTCTCCTTACATGCCTTGATGACATCGTCCATAAGGAGTATGAAGAGGTAAGGTGATAGGATATCACCTTGTCTTACACCAGTGGTGGTCCTGAACTCTTCTGACTTATGGTTTGCTGTCCTCATATATATATATATATATATATATATATATATATATATATATATATATATATATATATATATATATATATATATATATATATATATATATATATATGCCCAATGGGCTGATCACCCGTTGGCTTGTCACACCGATTACGGAAACAACGGCAGATGGATCTATTTGTTGTTGCCCTAAAGACGTCGCTAGGCGTGATGGGAAACTAAAACAGAGAAAATCAATCTGCTGTTGCCCTTAAGACGCCACAAGGCGTGATGGCCTGTGACTGCTTGGTCGGTCTTTGGCTAAGGACGGAAGATATATATATATATATATATATATATATATATATATATATATATATATATATATATATATATATATATATATATATATATATATATATATATATATATATATATATATATATATATATATATATATATATATATATATATATATATATATATATATATATATATATATATATATATATATATATATATATAAAGATACGAAAATTTATGTAGCAGTAACAACGAAAAACACAAACACACAAATCGGCACACAAATTGTAGTAATATCATCAAACCACGCACATGTGCTGCTTAACTACACTCAGATTAGTTGTTTAAATAGTAGCGGAAGTCGTTTTAATCGTTTAAAAATCTGAATTACATTAAAGGGATGATGATTTCTAGGATTTATTAATGATAACTAAAAATTCAGAGCGTTGTCTTGGCACGTGTGTCCAATATGACCAACGCTCAGAGCGTTGTCTTGGCACGGGTGTCAAATATGACCAACGCTCAGAGCGTTGTCTTGGCACGTGTGTCAAATATGACCAACGCTCTGAGCGTTGTCTTGGTCTGGGTTTCAAATATGACCAACGCTCACAGCGTTGTCTTGGCACGGGTGTCAAATATGACCAACGCTCTGAGCGTTGTTCCGGAGTCAAATTAAGTCATCATAATCATCATTGTTCTGTGCACTTATTATGGAGCATAGAACCACTACTGTAGTTGGTCACCTGACAGATCATGGAACCACTACTTTAGCTGGTCACCTGACAGATCATAGAACCACTACTTTAGCTGGTCACCTGACAGATCATAGAACCACTACTGTAGTTGGTCACCTGACAGATCATAGAACCACTACTTTAGCTGGTCACCTGACAGATCATAGAACCACTACTTTAGCTGGTCACCTGACAGATCATAGAACCACTACTTTAGCTGGTCACCTGACAGATCATAGAACCACTACTTTAGCTGGTCACCTGACAGATCATAGAACCACTACTTTAGCTGGTCACCTTGTTGGGAGCATGCCCCAAACATTCACATTCTTCAGCAGCTTCATGCACAGCTTCGTGTACGGCGGTGCAGCAGTGATTTCTGTGACAATATGTTTGACATGATGAGGTTGTCTACCCCAGGCACAGCTTCGTGTACGGCGGGTACAGCAGGACTACTCTTTCTTTGTCTCTTCGGTGACCTCCGGGAACTGACGGGATTGACTAATATAATGGCAATACACTTTGCAGAGATGTTCTCCTTAAGTTTACACAAAATATCAGTACAAGGTATACTGCACTTCAGACGACACAAGACACGCTAGAGAGAAAACAAGAGACTAAATATATTAACCTGCTTGAGAGCACCGATCTAAGTTAGTCGTAACGACATCATCATCATCATCGCTTCAGAGAACCAATCTAAGTTAGTCGTAACGACATCATCATCATCATCGCTTCAGAGAACCGATCTAAGTTAGTCGTAACGACATCATCATCATCATCGCTTCAGAGAACCGATCTAAGTTAGTCGTAACGACATCATCATCGCTTCAGAGAACTGATCTAAGTTATTCGTAACGACATCATCATCGCATCAGAGAACCGATCAAAGTTAGTCGTAACGACATTATCATCGCTTCAGAGAACCGATCTAAGTTAGTCGTAACGACATCATCATCATCATCGCTTCAGAGAACCGATCTAAGTTAGTCGTAACGACATCATCATCGCTTCAGAGAACCGATCTAAGTTAGTCGTAACGACATCATCATCGCTTCAGAGAACCGATCTAAGTTAGTGTCACATAGGTTTTATGATCATTAAATTGCCTATATCTTCTTCTTTTTCTGTCACCCGTATCTTCTATTTTTATTATCACTCTTTACCTTTTTTTTTCCTGCGTTTTTCGCATTCGTTAGTTTGCGACTATATACATTACTATTTTCCCATTGTAACTGTTGCGTGCATATTTTGACGCACATATTACAAAAATCGATATGGCTATTTGATATGGAAAAAATATAGACATTCATTCATTTGTGTATGGAAATGCTGTCTATGGGAAAAGCGAGAGAATCCATGTTTGATTCACACTTTTGATTATAGGAGTATTCGTTCTTGATATTGATCCGGCGCATGGATTGCTCTTACGTTTGTACTTATTTTTTAGGGCCAGAAAATATATTAATTTGCTTATTATGTTTATGGCCTGAATTCATATGTATTACATATTATTAGTACAAGTAGAATCAGTCCTATATTGTATATTTTGGATGGGTAGGCGGGACTAGATTCTTATTATTCCGGTCTAGCGGAAGTATGAGTTGTCTTGACAAGTCGTGAAGAGTTCCGATGTACCGTGATAATGGCGGGTACGCATTTTTCAAAGGGCTGGTAGATTCTTAAGGAAATACGATTCATGGAGTGGTTTTCTTCTAAAGGAGATGGTATCTCTACTATAGTTTATGTTAGAGACTCTCCTAAGGTACGGTACAATGTATAATTCGGACTCCAGGTATTGCCAGACCCTATTTTGATGATCTCATGTCGATTCGACCTAGATGGAACATTGTGCTTCGTATCGCTAGGGTCGTGTTTTGTATCGACGAAGATGACAGACTTTCCTGCAGCGGTTATGGCTACGTGAATTAACCTGATCACCGTAGAGCTGTATGGAAACATTTATGAAATCATTTATATACCCATTATAAATTAACTCTGGCTTATATTCTCCTTCCTATGAATGAGTGAACGACAACACAGGGAGGCAGCCATGTTAGATTTCGGTCATCAGATATTTTGATCACTGCCAAGAGAACAGATTATTTATCCTATTATCGGACAGTGACAGGGAGATCTCAATCTTGCTAGAAACCCCCTCTTTCGTGGTTTCATAATATATGCTACAAACTATGGACGTCAAATAACTTTAGTTATTTACCGATCTGCCTTCACTGACGCGTTTAGTCAGATAGGGGGATGCGGCCATAATATATCATGACATTGAACTTTTGATGTACTGCCCATTATTTCTGAATGTGTCATGACTTCAGATCTGCTATGTATACCTACAAATTGATATGTCAACATACCATGATGTACTCGTATGTCCCAGTGTGTACGTCTGAATAAATTGAGTAAACAAAGATTCCAGCAGTCTGCATTGGTGCCTTGTAGACACAAGTGTATGAGTGGTTATATTGGTCAGCACACGAACAGTACACCATTCGCGGTAATCACACTCTACACTTCTACTTTATACATACACCATCCTGCGTCGGTTGGAGTGACCAAGTTTAGGGCCTGCTTCCCATGGAGCCTTTGCCTTCCCTAACTCAGGACTAGGGTGAGTTACCCATTTACAGCTGGGTAGACTGGAGCATGCCTGATCTCAACAACACACCACTCTTCCTTACAGAGCATACCGACTGACACTTTACAGAGTGGAAAGAAGAAAAGAAACTTTACAGTGGACAATATACAAACTTTACAGTGGCGAGCCAGATTCCTGGGTCCAGCTTACGCAGTTTTGTGTTGAGAATCACAGTTTACAGCTGAAAGAACATTTGTTTGAACACATCAACACCAGTAGGACAGCTATACAGTCGATGTCAGCTTGACCTGTATTACCGATAGGATGCTGTATCTAGGTCAGCGCTTGTTGACAGTTTTTCGCTGTACAGACAGTATTACACAGGACAGTGGTATCAAGTGTAGAAAATATCTGGAGCAGTATTGTTGACATTTCTCAACGTACAGAAGAATCACAGTGTTGTTGAACATAAAGTGCATAGTTCATCGTTGGATCTTCATATGCTCAACAGAGAAAAATTGACAGTGTAATAGTTTAAAATTAAATCTATTACTGAATAAAGTGGCAAGTTATTAGTATTAAAATAAACTGTGCCTGCTTTACAACACTATACCTGCAACACATTCCATTCATGACATAAATTATGTTGTATGCTATATGCTATTTATGCTTACATGTTATTTGTTATGTATTAAATTAGTTTATGTTCTGTGTGACTAGTACAAGGTATGCCGAGTGACATTGGTCTGGACTAGTATTCTATAGGTACACATTTTCTTAATTGGAAATTTGTTAGCAACAATTTGCTGCTATTTCTGTTAGTTGTGATGAGGTGTTCTTTTCTTCGTTGTTTTTGGTAATAATTTTGTGTTCCTTAGTTTTGTTTGATTTGTTTGTATAATTGTAGGTCTCATCTTTTCTTTCATTTCAGTTTTTTACACCCTTATGTTTATACACTGTGGCGTTATTTGTCTTGTTATCTTATGGCAGTTATCATCACGGTTTCTGTGATCATTTTTTTCATTTCTCCTATTTAATTTAATTTGATCTCTGCAAATGTGTTCATATTGTCTTTTCGTGTTTGTCCTTTGTAATGTCTTTAGTTGACATAAACGTATAGTGGTATACACTGATAGTATAGTACAGATCAGTACTTTATGATTGTTATTGTTATAAAACAAAATGTACAAGACCTTTGTAAGGCTTGTCTCCCAAAGTGATTGGTAAAGGGAAATATTTTTTCCACAGGTACTCAAGTGATCTTTGATTACATTGAGGTATACAAGACCTTTGTAAGGCTTGTCTCCCACAGTATTTGAGATACAGTTATTGTGTCCATAGGTACTCAAGTTATCATTGGTTATTATAAACCATACAAGTTTGGACTAAGACTAAGTCTATGGTATAGACTTGTCTCTCATTAACGTGAAAGAGGGTAATTTATTTACTTTTTCAGGTTTCTGATTTAAGAAGACAATATGTCTACATTAGATTATTTCATTGCACAAGGAAAATCTCTTGATAAGACTGGAAAAGACTTAGAACAATGGGCTGTTGCTCAATATGACAAAGCATTAGCTGCAGAAGAGAAAAAAAACTGCTGCTGCTGTTGAAGAAAGAAAAGCTGCTGCTGAGGAAAAAAAAGCTGCGGCTGAGGAGAGAAAACTTCAAATAGAAGAAAAAAAAGCTCTGGCTGAAGAAAAAAGATTAGAAAGAGAAGCTGCTGCTGAAGAAAAAAAAGCTGCTGCTGAAGAAAAAAAAAGCTCTGGCTGAAGAAAAAAGATTAGAAAAAGAAGCTGATACTGCTGCTGAACTTAAGAAATTGCAGATGCAAATGGAGGAAAGGAGATTTGAGGCAGAACAGAAGAAATTAGAAGCTGATGCAGAACAGAAAAAACTAGAAGTTGCTGCAGAACAGAAGAAATTAGAAGCTGCTGCAGAACAGAAAAAATTAGAAGCTGCTGCTGCTGCAGAACAAAAAAAATTAGATAGAGAAGCTGAAGAGAGAAAAGCAATAAGAGAACATGAGTTTGAATTAGAGAAATTAAAATTGACATGTATGAGTAATGTTAATCAGGCATCTGGTGGTAATGGTAAACCCTTTGTGTACAAGGTCAAGGTACCAGCGTTTAACCCTACCAGTGATGACATAACATTTTGGCTTTCTAGATTTGAACGGGCTTGTCGATCTCATAATGTTGACAAATCACAGTATGTGAATCAGTTGTCTGAAAATCTAAAAGGGGAGTCTCTGAGTAAGTTATATTTTGTTGAAGAGGCCGACAAAGATAATTATGATGCTGTTAGGGCAGCTTTGATAAAGAGATATCAGCTGTCTGAAGAAGGTTATCGTCTTTTGTTTAAAACAATGAGATCTGAGGTAGGTGTAGAATTCTCAGATTTCATCTCAAAAGCACGAATTACACTTTCACGATGGATTGAATTATCCAAAACAGAGAAAACATTTGATGGTCTTACGGATTTATTGCTAAGAGACAAGGTCATGTCTTCTGTAAATAAATCATTCCTAGAGTTCTTACATGAGCGTAAACCTGGTACAATAAAGCAAATGGAAGAATATTGTGACCAGTATGCCACGGCACACCCTGACATGATTCTTAGTAACTCTAACATTAAAGAGAGTATGCCAGTTGCTTCGGCAACAGAATATAATCAGAATTACTCACACAAATTCCAAGGAGCTAAAAATAAATTTGATAAAAAGGTTAATTGGAATAAGTATCAAAACCAAGATAACCACTCAAATCAGGGTTCTTCTTCGAAGAACTGGAATCGAGCTGATAGTCCTCGACACGCGAGGGGTACCCATAATGTTAGAAATTCTCGGAAAGGGAGTAGCTATAGGAACTACCCAAGTGCTTCATGGAGACAACAGAAACAATATTACAGGGATACTCAATATAATGAGCGTGATGATTATGATCATGAATATTATGATTCAAACCCAAATAGGGGTTATAACAGAGGCAATAATAATTATAGAGACAATTATAACCGAGGTAGATCACAACACAAAAGACATGGTAAATCGTATTACCAGGCTAACTCTGCACAACAGGAGTTCCACGACACGGATAATCAGAATAATGATAAAAAAGACTCCAATAGTGTAGCAAATTCCGCTTTCGATTTTGCTAGAGCATCTCAGTGTTCGCAATGCAAAACATTATTCGATCCAACCACAGTGTCTACTTTAAGCTGCGGTCACCCGCTTCCCGCTCTCCATGCGTCAATTGCGCATAATGGAAGGGGTGCTCTTGTCTTTAATAGGGGCCTAATAGATGGTACTCCGGTATCAATTCTTTTCGATTCGGGGTGCACTACCATTGGATTGAGGCAATCACTCGTAAATCCTTCTCGAGCTACAGGCAATATAGTCAAATGTGTAACATTTGGTGGCACATTGGAGAAGTACTCCACTGCCATTATCAATATTGCTACGCCTTTCTTTACAGGAGAGGTGCAAGCATGTCTCTTGCCGAATCCGATCGCTGATCTTATCATCGGTCGCATTCATGGAGTGAAAGAATGCACTCCACAGCAAATTTCTAATTGGGAAAATGTTAATATGCAATCTGCTAATGCAGTAATCACTAGGGCTCAAGCTCTTAATATGCCACAATCTTCACATTCTGAAGATAATGATGCGCAGATCCAAGATGATCCCTTGGAGATTTCCCACGATTCCTTTATCAAACAGCAGGAAGATGATCCTACTCTAAAGAAATTCTTTACTCTGGCAACAAAAGGTGATCCGAATAAGGATACAAATCGTAAATCTTGGATTACGATGAAGAATGGCGTACTTGTACGTATGGTACAAGACTCCGCTAAGTCCATTCATTCTCAAATCCTTGTGCCTAAAAATATGAGAGTTAAAATCTTACAGCACGCTCATGATTCGCAGTGTGCTGGACATATGGGTTTTTCCCGTACTAAAGCTAGAGTTCTTCAATCTTTCTTTTGGCCTGCTGTGAATAAGGACATACGAATCTATTGTCGATCTTGTAAAGTATGTCAAGAGATTAAATCCAGAGGTCCACGCCATGATGCACCTATTCAGGCTGCAGACATTCCCATTCGGCCATTTCAAAAAATGGCGATAGACATCATTGGTCCATTTAAGATAAAGTCTGCTAGAGGACACCAATTTATTTTGACGTGTGTTGATATGTGCACACGTTGGCCGGAGGCTGTTCCTCTAAAGAGCATAACTACTGCTGATGTCGCAGATGCTCTTTGGTTAATATTTTCTCGTCTGGGGTTTCCAGCAGAAATATTATCCGACCATGGTACCCAACTCATATCGGATACCATGTCTCAAGTAATGTCGACTCTGAAGATAGAGAGATCGCTGAGTAGTATTTATCATCCTATGTCCAATGGGATGGTGGAACGTTTGAATAGAACTCTGAAAAACCTACTAGGTAAGATAACAGAAGATCATCCTCAGGATTGGGATAGGGTTTTACCCGCGGCTCTCTTTGCATATAGAGAGGTCGCCAACGAACATACAGGATTTTCTCCCTTTGAACTTGTCTTTGGCGCGAAACCGCGAGGTCCTATGTCCTTACTTCATGATCTTATAACTGCTGATAATATTGTCGATGACACAAAATCCTCTTATGAATATGTCATCGCACTTAGACACAAGATTATTGAAGCATGCAAATTGGCAACTGCTTCTTCTGAATTTGCGAAACAGAAGGCAAGGGAATTTGCCAATAAAAAGAGATGTTTGCGACAACTTTGTCCAGGTGACAAAGCATTTGTCTTGCTACCTTGTAGGGAAAATAGACTTCTCATTTCTTGGAAAGGTCCGTACGATATAATATCAAAAGTTTCCGATGTTGACTATATCGTCGATATTGACGGGAAGCGTAAAACCTTCCACATAAACATGCTCACGGAATTCCATGAACGTCCTGATTATTTACAACCTGTTTTCCAGGCAACGGACGATTTTCCAGTCCAACATGGACAGTACTCATCTCTGTCAGTAATACAGGATGAGGAAACGAGTTTCTCGGATGTAAATTTACCTTTTCCAATGATTCCTCTTCACTCTAATGAATCATGGAAAGATGTTGCAATTTCTCCAGAATTATCTCCAGGAGAGCAGAAACAAGTTTCTACTATGTTAGAACAATTTCAGGATGTCCTTACTGACATTCCTGGTCAAACTGATGTCATTCAACATGACATTATTCTTACTGACCATAGTCCTATAAGAGTCAGACCGTATCCTATCCCGATACATTTTCAAGCACAGGTAGAGAAAGAGTTAGATGAGATGATAGAGTTAAAAATTATTGAACCATCCACATCAGCATATTCTTCGCCGATGGTTATAGTACGAAAAAAAGACAATAACATACGTCTTTGCGTGGATTATCGCAAATTGAATCAAGTAACTAAATTCGATGCTGAACCTATGCCTTTACTAGAAGAGCTACTTACGAGACTATCGAATTCTCACTTCTTTACTAAACTCGATTTGTCTAAGGGATATTGGCAAGTTCCACTATCCGAACACGCCAAACCGTTTACTGCTTTTTCGACGCCTAGGGGTCTATTCCAATGGAATTTCATGCCTTTCGGTCTTATGAACGCCCCTGCAACATTTGTACGCATGATGCGTCGAATCCTATCTCATCGCTCAGATGTCATTGCGTATCTTGATGACATCTGTCTTTTCAGTGATACTTGGAACGATCACTATAATGGTATAAATGAACTATTGTCTATCTTACGCGAGCATAACCTGACAGCGAAACCATTGAAAGCATGTATTGGTTTTAGCGAAATATCTTTCTTAGGACACCGTGTTGGTCATGGGTTCCTAAAAACAGAAGACCATAATACAAGTAAGATACTTAACATTTCTATTCCTAAGACTAAAAAAGCAAGTACGAAGTCTCTTAGGTCTAATACAATTTTATGGACGATTCATCCCGAATCTGTCCTCCATTATGTCACCTCTTTCTTCCTTGCTAAAGAAAGGGTCTCCTAATGTAGTCCATTGGACTCAAGAATGTCAATCCTCTTTGGATAAGGTTAAAACTATGTTTTCTACTTCACCTATCCTAGTATTGCCTTCTAAGGATAAGACATTTATTCTTCGTAGTGACGCTTCATCCACCGGGATTGGAGCTGCACTAATGCAAGAGTACTCTGGAACTCTGCATCCTGTGATGTATATTTCTCGGAAATTAAATGCCGCAGAGAAGAATTACTCGGTCCTAGACCGTGAATTATTGGCTATGGTTTGGTCAATCCTTAAACTGCAAAGATTTCTTCTGGGCGCGCATTTCATTGTGGAAACTGACCAGAAAGCTCTTACGGCTATTCAGAGTAAAAATCTGAAGAGCGCGAGATCAACGCGATACGCGATTGCTCTACAGCCATTTCATTTTTCGGTGCGAGCTATCCGTGGGTCAGAAAATGTGATGGCAGATATTTTGTCTAGATGCCCACATGATTCATAACTGTTATACAACTTTGATACAGTTGTTTCTATGTTGAAATGTGTACACATATGTAATATATCATATATTGATTGTAACACTACTTAGCGGTTCATTGATATTTATTCACCGCTGATCTTTCAATGTTTTTCGTCTTTGATGATCATGATGTTAAGATATCTTAGATGAAATTTATGTATAAACTAATGTGGAAATTGTGTCATTGCTATTATTGTAGTATGCGTTGGTGACACCTCTCTGGAAATATTTATACTTAGAGAAGTATTTTCTCTAAGGTCATAAAACTTATGCTTATCATCTGCGCATTGTATTGGTGCGTTGTGAGCCTATTGTATGTTGCTCCTAGATGTATTTCAAAAAAAAAAAAATGTACCATTTTTTTTTCCCGAGGGGTGTGGTAATCTGTTGCGTGCATATTTTGACGCACATATTACAAAAATCGATATGGCTATTTAATATGGAAAAAATATAGACATTCATTCATTTGTGTATGGAAATGCTGTCTATGGGAAAAGCGAGAGAATCCATGTTTGATTCACACTTTTGATTATAGGAGTAATCGTTCTTGATATTGATCCGGCGCATGAATTGCTCTTACGTTTGTACTTATTTTTTAGGGCCAGAAAATATATTAATTTGCTTATTATGTTTATGGCCTGAATTCATATGTATTACATATTATTAGTACAAGTAGAATCAGTCCTATATTGTATATTTTGGATGGGTAGGCGGGACTAGATTCTTATTATTCCGGTCTAGCGGAAGTATGAGTTGTCTTGACAAGTCGTGAAGAGTTCCGATGTACCGTGATAATGGCGGGTACGCATTTTTCAAAGGGCTGGTAGATTCTTAAGGAAATACGATTCATGGAGTGGTTTTCTTCTAAAGGAGATGGTATCTCTACTATAGTTTATGTTAGAGACTCTCCTAAGGTACGGTACAATGTATAATTCGGACTCCAGGTATTGCCAGACCCTATTTTGATGATCTCATGTCGATTCGACCTAGATGGAACATTGTGCTTCGTATCGCTAGGGTCGTGTTTTGTATCGACGAAGATGACAGACTTTCCTGCAGCGGTTATGGCTACGTGAATTAACCTGATCACCGTAGAGCTGTATGGAAACATTTATGAAATCATTTATATACCCATTATAAATTAACTCTGGCTTATATTCTCCTTCCTATGAATGAGTGAACGACAACTCAGGGAGGCAGCCATGTTAGATTTCGGTCATCAGATGTTTTGATCACTGCCAAGAGAACAGATTATTTATCCTATTATCGGACAGTGACAGGGAGATCTCAATCTTGCTAGAAACCCCCTCTTTCGTGGTTTCATAATATATGCTACAAACTATGGACGTCAAATAACTTTAGTTATTTACCGATCTGCCTTCACTGACGCGTTTAGTCAGATAGGGGGATGCGGCCATAATATATCATGACATTGAACTTTTGATGTACTGCCCATTATTTCTGAATGTGTCATGACTTCAGATCTGCTATGTATACCTACAAATTGATATGTCAACATACCATGATGTACTCGTATGTCCCAGTGTGTATGTCTGAATAAATTGAGTAAACAAAGATTCCAGCAGTCTGCATTGGTGCCTTGTAGACACAAGTGTATGAGTGGTTATATTGGTCAGCACACGAACAGTACACCATTCGCGGTAATCACACTCTACACTTCTACTTCATACATACACCATCCTGCGTCGGTTGGAGTGACCAAGTTTAGGGCCTGCTTCCCATGGAGCCTTTGCCTTCCCTAACTCAGGACTAGGGTGAGTTACCCATTTACAGCTGGGTAGACTGGAGCATGCCTGATCTCAACAACACACCACTCTTCCTTACAGAGCATACCGACTGACACTTTACAGAGTGGAAAGAAGAAAAGAAACTTTACAGTAACGTTTACCTGTTTCTTTTCTCAAAACTGAGAACGCAGTTATGACGTAACGTGTCAGTCTCTACAGAGACGGGAGAGTGTTAAAATGCATTTCTATTTGCATTAGATGTCAGGACACGAAACTGTGACTTTCGCTTATCTCAGACATACGAGCAGACTATGTCTGCACTTTCAGCTGACGGGCTCAGCTTCTTCGGCTGAGCGCTCAGGAAAAGCGCGATAACTGACACCTCTACGGTGCAGTTCGAGACATTTGTCTGGAAATTTCACCCGACGCGACACTCATTGTGGGCCATGGTCAGCGTGAGGTGCGAAAACTGCCCCTGCATTGCAGACAAGTTGTCTAGATTTGCATCTGACACTTAGCGCTACGGCCGTTTCTTAGACGGAGGTGTCAGAGACGCAGAGTGTCAGTTTTCGACAGCCTCTTGGTGTTAAACGTAAAGTGTTATAGACGGAAAGGGGGATTATTTCGGTTTGGCGAAATAAAAGTTTACCTCTTTGTCTGGTAATAGATATAACCAGAGTTTGAAACTAGACTTTCATTCTCGCTCCTAAATTCGCAGTAGACAGGACGTTTCGTGCAAAGAGAATAAGCTGTATAGCGAAGTCTTAGTTTGTTCTTGGCAACAATTTTGCCGAACTTCTAGACTACCAATAAATATAAGCATATAATTCCAAAGTTGTGCGATCGACTGTAAATTCTGTGTGGAGGTAAAATATTATACATATTATCTAGTATTTCGTGAAGTGTTTAAATAGTTAAATCGCTTATTTTATTTCACTAGTTAGATTTGGCGCAGAGCGCTTAATACATAAGTCTGTATTATTTTCTAGTGACGTGTTTCAGTGAAGGGCAGAATAAATTATAATTTCTAGCTTAAACAACAATGTCGCTATAATGAATTTAATTTTACTGCTAAATAATCAGACGAGAACATATTTTTCTAAACTAACTTATAAATGCTAGAAGCCTCATGAGTGTTGACGGAATACGCACGTATTCCTAATTCATGAGGATTGATGATTTTTTTTAAAATATAACTTATTCCACGGGAAGGGTTAAACTATAAGATAAGCTATACGCTTGCAGTTTAAAAATGTAAGTTATATTGAGTACATAGTATGTATAATTATTTGATATGTGTTTTTTCCATTTATATATAGTGAAACTGTGGTACCCAAACTTTGCCAGCGCTAAGTACGTATGAGTGATATCTGTGAAGAACTAAAACATTTACCTTAGAGTGGCTTGGTGCAAAATCTTAACGAGTACTTTAACGGTTAAATGAGATAACGGGCCTCTTGCGCCTGATTTTGATTCTTCCTGAGAAAACGCTAGTCATTTTTCCGCCTTGGTGGCAAGTAACATATTTCAATTAGTAAATTTCCCGATGCTGTTGACAAGTGGTGGTGTTACCAACTAAATTCCTATATTGAGAAAAGGTGCCGACCTGACATTCCTCATTCGTTTGAAATCTAAGATGTTGACACTGTGCTAGCTATAAACGCTTGTGCCTGGACAATTTTATGTGACTTAAACAGACATCCAAAACAATAGCATTCCCAAGAGAACGGTCCCGGAAGTAGTGAATTCAACCCGTCTTTCTTGACCTGGGGTTTTCTTGGCCAAGATTACCATTGAAGATTCTGTATGGGCAAGTCCTAAAAATAATGTTTGTTGTTGTTGAAAAATGCACGTGAGCACAGTTGAATGAATAGAGTGAATGCTGGACTGAGCGATCCCTTTATGGTGGTATTTTGACACCCATTCATTTTTGCTGTCATAACATTTCTTTATGCAAGGTATTGCTAACTATATATCTATATATTCCCTTATACTAGATTATAGTATCAAGTCTGTTCATACCTTAAACGGGGAAAACTCTTAGACTCAATCATATGTATCTGGGACTCTTTGTGCTATCATCTTTCTCCTAACGGGACTGTGGGCTATCCATCGAGGGAAGATCATAACTATGGGTCTACCAGTTCTTGTAGCATTCCTTGATTTGTTTATGACTTTGTGTATATTTCTTTTTGATGTAATTTTACATGTTGTGACGTAAGTTTACAAATGATAAATAAACTTAACAATAAATTAATCAGCATGTTGGTCAGCTCGTTCTAAATATCTATATAATCATTTGTTATAGTTTCCCACGTCTGTGTGTCTACCTGTCGTCACTTGAATGTGCGTGCACGTGAGTGGATATAGATATATTTAATGTATATGTGTTAGACTGTCTGACTACTCTAGATCTGTCGTAGAAGATAGGTGAGAGAGAGAGAGAAGATTTCTCGCTCTCAGAGACAGCCTCTATCACAATTCCACCACCTCACTCGTGGAAATCTATTTTTGTATTTCTATCTCACACTGTGACTATCACTCATTCCAACCTATTCAGAAGGGACCAACCCAAGTCTTAATTCTCCTATAAAAAAACTACGACAGTTAGTCGTAACGACATCATCATCGCTTCAGAGCACCGATCTAAGTTAGTCGTAACGACATCATCATCAGTCATCACCTTTAGCTCCTCAAAGAGCATAGGCGTTCAACAAATGTATGCCAAGTCTACCTGTACCGTGCCTTTAGTCTTTTTATATCTTCCTCATCCCTCATGACTATGTCTACTGTTCTCTTCTCCGTGGTTCTTTAGTTTCCCTCTACCTGTGTTACCTGGGAATTATAGAACAAGAACTGCCGTGTAGTTCTATCAACAGATTTCCTCAATGTGTGTCAGATCCATCTCAGCGTCGTCGTCTCATCTCTGGGAATGAAAGGATATAGTTTGCAAGATAAGTAAGAGTGGACGGGCAGAATGTTAGACGGGCCTGCGCGCCCCATTCTTAACGCTTTGAAAATAAAGTTCGTTCGTTAGTTCAGTTGTTCCACTGGCACTTGTCTGTTTCGTGTCACGTGTTCCAGATTAGTGATCTTGCCGTTTTTGTTGTATCCACAGCCATACATGTCACAAAGAGTTTATTGATCATAAATTGCCTATATCCTCTTCTTTTTCTTTCACCCGTATCCTCTATTTTATTATCACTTTTTACCTTTTTCCTGTATTTTTCGCATCCATTCGTTTGCGAAAAATATTTTCTTCCCCATTCTCAACTTTACCGTTTTCTTTCTCATACTGGTAAACGCATTTATGACATAACGTGTCAGAGAGAGAGAGAGAGAGAGAGAGAGAGAGAGAGAGAGAGAGAGCGTTAAATGCATTCTATTGCATTAGGTGTCATTGGACGAAACTGTGAATATATTCGTCTGGCCAGACATAGGAGCAGACATATGTCTACAGCATTCCCTGCACCAGACGAAATACACTGTGAATATTCGCTTTCGCCAGACCTATAGGCGACAAAGTTGTCGGCATTTTCACCTGCCACAACGAGTTGCATCGGCTGAGCGCTCAGTGAGGCGCGATAGCCGACATCTTCTCGGCGCAGTTTGAGACATTTGTCTGGAAATCCCAGCCGACAAGGCACTCACTGTTGGCCTGGTCAGCGTGAGGTGTGAAAACGCACGAGTGTCAGTTCATGGTAGTCTTCTAGTTGATGTAAGGTGTTTTAGACGGAAAGGGGAGATTATTTCGTATGGCGAAATAAAGTTGGGACCCTTTGTCTGGTAATAGATATAACCAGAAATGTTAAACTTTATTTTCATTCAGTCCTAAAAATTCGCAGTAGACAGGTTGTTCGTGAATAGAATAAGCTGTATAGCGAAGCCCTAGTTTGTTCGGAAATTTACCGAGCTTTAGACTTCAAATAAATATATCAGCGTATAATTCTAAAGTGTGCGATTACCTGTAGTTCTGTGTGTTGAGGTATATATTATAATAATTATCTAATATTTTGTGAAGTGTTTAAAGTGATAATCGCTTATTTCATATTTCACTAGTTAGATTTGGTGCAGAGTGCTTAATTATATAGTCTGTATTATTTTCTAGTGACGTGTTTCAGTGGAAAGCAGAATAAATTATAATTTCTAGCTTAAACATCAATGTAGCTATAACGAATTTAATTTAACTGCTAAATAATCAGACGGGAACAATTTTTCTAAACTAATATATAAACGCTAGATGCCTCATGAGTGTTGACGGAATACGTATGTATTCCTAATTCATGAGGATTGATGATTTTTAAATATATAACTTATTGCACGGGAAGTTTTAAATGATAAGTCAAGCTGTACGCTTGCATTTTAAAAACGTAAGTTATATTGAGTACATAATACGTAACATATTTCATATGTGTTTTTTCTTTATTCAGTGAATACTGGGGTGACCCAAACTTTGCCAGCGTTAGTACAGAGTAAATACCCACGAAGAACTAACCCATTTTCCTTAGAGTGACTTGGTGCAAAATCTTTACGAGTACTTTAAATGATAAATGAAGAAACAGGCCTATCGCGCCATATTAAATTCTTCCTGAGAAAAACTCTAGTACATTTTTAGCCTGTGTGGCAAGTAACTTATTAACGTCAGTAACATTCCGACGGAGTTTGACAAGTGATGTGGTGACCGATTATAGTCCTAGCCTAAAAGAACCCACCGACTTGACATTCCTTATTTCTAGAAACTAAGCTAGTGACACTGTGCTTGCTATTAACGTTCGTACCTGGAAAATTTTTATGTGACTTAAACAGACATTCGTCAAATAAGCACCCCCCAAGGAATCGTTCCCTGAAGCAGAGAATTCAACCCGTCTTTTTGGAACTGGGGATTTCTTGGTCAAGGCTGCAATTGACGATTCTGTAGGTAAATGTCCTGAAAAATTGTATTTCCCAGAAGTGGCTACCAAAGCTGTGAGTATGAGCAACTGCACGTGATCACTGCTAAATGAATAGAGTGAATGCAGGACTGAGTGATGTCTTAATTGTTGTAATGTGGCACCCATTTTGCTGCCTGAATTCCTTTATGCAAGTTATTGCTAACAATATTTACCATTAGAATAAAGCAGAGTATCAAGTCTGTCCATACCTGTGGTAAGTTGGGATATTATAAATATTTATAGGGGACTTAGTGTACTGACTGAGATCAGCTGTGAAGGTATCTGTATCTAATAAGTGTGGTGTGTTACAGATGACCTTACTTTGCTACCACATTTAGACCTCAATCAGACTTATTCTGGAATATTGTGATGACTACGTTGAATGTCTAGGGTTATGATAGTGATGAAGTGTATGTTCACAACAACCAACAGACAGATAAACACTTTAATTTAATCCACAATACTTTACAACACTGTGCACGTACATACAGAGAACACTCTAGAAGACTATCTTAAGTAAGTCAAGTGTTAACTTTAAATTTATGTATTAATTCCTTTCAATACTAGATATCCTGATTCAACTACAGAGTATCAAGAGTATCAAGTCTGTCCATACCTGTGGTAAGTTGGGATATTATAAATATTTATAGGGGACTTAGTGTACTGACTGAGATCAGCTGTGAAGGTATCTGTATCTAATAAGTGTGGTGTGTTACAGATGACCTTACTTTGCTACCACATTTAGACCTCAATCAGACTTATTCTGGAATATTGTGATGACTACGTTGAATGTCTAGGGTTATGATAGTGATGAAGTGTATGTTCACAACAACCAACAGACAGATAAACACTTTAATTAAATCCACAATACTTTACAACACTGTGCACGTACATACAGAGAACACTCTAGAAGACTATCTTAAGTAAGTCAAGTGTTAACTTTAAATTTATGTATTAATTCCTTTCAATACTAGATATCCTGATTCAACTACAGAGTGAATCAGGAATCACAATCAAATGTAATCACAAGTTGTATGTACACAATTTTATACATAGGATCTTTGTACTGACATATAATATTATTACAATATGTGTGTAAGTAGTGATGTAGTACTATGAGGTAATACTGGCTTTTAAAGCTAGGTTGTTGTTTGTCATCATGACTTCATGTGTTTGTTACTGGTGGAAATAATATTGGAAAGGTTCACAGTTTCTTTTTATTTGAAAACAAATAACTGTCCCTCTTGATTTAATGTACAGTCAATTTTAGAGGGGGGTACACAAGATTGAGCTGCTCTGGCCAACGAAATCTTATCTTCTGTGTGGGCGGCAGGAAAACTGTCTCCTCTGCTCGCTTGCTTCTCAGTTATCTTGAAAAACAACACTGGTCGATATCTTGAACAAGGAGTTTTCTACCAGCCTCTGGATTCAGCAAAACTCAGACCAGGTGCTGCTTTAATACTTCAGTACCACGGTCCCTGAAATAAGAAGGTTGTACCTCCTACTTCAGAACTAATTTATAATCTATTTCCACACTGAAGCACAAGACATAACAAACACAGAGTTCAGCGCTGTAGGCCAACTGTTAGCTTCTCATGTAACAATATACACCAGTATTCCTCTCCCTAATGGTTACAACGCCTCTGCAATTCCAGCATTAATTCCTTCTATACAATAAGATAGGTGTCATAGTACTATTTGGCAATCCTATGCAGTTATACTCCTCTCCGACAAGTTTTTTACATGGTGGAGCAATATCTAGGCTTTGCCTCATGTTTGCTACTGAACTACACACAGACAGACATAATTTATCAATTCACATTCAATTTTCATCTAAAAGATATCAAATATGTCTAGCTTACCACAATTCACGGAAATATTAAACAAGTACGTTGACTGGCGATGAGTTATGGCACAATTCCGATCTGCCTCTGTCCCAGGCTTTTATTAGAAAAATATGAGCTGGTTCTCAACGCACTTGCTTCTCACAAAGTTTATTTTCAAAAAGTGGCCCTGAACTGACGCTTCTAATTGACTATATCAAATGGTCTAACCAATGAGACAATGTTTACAAAAGCCTTTGAAAAAATTTACCCTTCCTACCGTTTCCATTAACAACCAAAAATAGTATTTGTAGTCGACTAATCATGTTTCGCCTTACATATTACTCTAGCCAATCAAATCGGATCTAACGTGTTGGCCTCATTTCCCCTAAAGCAATGAGCAAATATGATCTTGTGCTGTCAGACAACACCACTATAGTATTTTGGCTATAATTTGTTAATTACTAGACTATTTGCATAACACCTAACATATTCTTTGTCAGCAAGTCCTAAGGCACCCAAATATATAAGTTGAATGGGGCCAAGTGGCTTCGTTGCAAATATGTATTATTCCAGGATAGTCGTGTATTTGTTTTTTTTTATTTATTGTCTTAGAACCGCCACCTGTTCTGCCTTTTCGACTGTTCTGTCAGTATAAAGTCAGGATTTCAGACGTAAAACAGTATTGTGTCATGTTTCCTAATAAGCATTAAACATGTTTTTTTTTAAACCTTACCTCGTATTGGTAGTGTTTTTTGTCACTGTTTATTTGAAAAAAATCAAGCCTGCATGCCTTTCGCGTGGGGTGGCATCGCGAGACGACGCGGTAGCATTGCATGCGTTCCTCCGTACATCTCTCTCTCTCTCTCTTCTAAGCCCGTCTGTCTTTTCGTTTACGTAGTGCATTATAATGACATTAATGTAATATTAAATCTAGGTCATTACGCAGTATGTCTATCAAGGTCGTATAAGAAGTACAGTACCAGTTTGATTTTTAGAAATGCGTGTAGTTTATGCAGACGGAGCACAAAAAGGGGTTTTCTTGTTTCGCTAGCATGACGTTCTATAACACAGGCGTACGCTATTGTGACCGCACTGTTCTTTTACCATTCTTCTTTCCTTTATTGAATTACTTCGTTAGGCTTTACATTTACTTTCTAATTTATATATGTGGATTAGAATTTTTCACGACAAATTCTCCCCACTTAAAACAGACATCACATGTCAGTCTATAATTCTATATACACATAGAGAAATTTAATATTATTCCTGGGGCTTACAGTGATTTTCATCACACGGATGGCGGCTTAGAAAAACCGCACCCAGGTTAGTGTTTCCATAAATATATTCTATGCTGAACTGGAATGGCTGCAAAAGTAAGGACCATCAGAGTAACCTCGAATTTTCATGCCTAGCCTGCGCTAGAAACGACAAGGGTTTGTGATCCGTTTGCAACTTAAATGCCTTCACCACCAAGACAATCGATACTAAATGGGAACAACTGAGAACAGCAATGACAGAAGCAGCTGTAGCGACCACCGGATACCTAGTACATAAAAAGAAAAAATGGATGAGAGAAGATACTTGGGATAAAATACAAGAAAGGAAAACAGCAAAACTTAAACTACTAGCTGCAAGTACACATAATGCAGTTGAATCTTGCAAACTAACTTATAACTTGTTAAATAAAGAAGTGAAGACAAAAACTCGAAGAGATAAAAGACATTTCATCAATGAACTGGCCGTAGAAGCTGAAAATGCTGCAAGAACTGGTAATAGTAGGTGCCTTTATCAAATTACAAAACAACTATGTCACCAGCCTACTGCTATGGAAACACCTGTTAAAGGTAAATTAGGGAATTCAATACCAACAGAAAAAAAGAACAAATGAAGAGATGGGCTGAGCACTTCATGGAGGTGCTAAACAGACCACCACCAACAGTAACACCTGATTTTAATAATGAAACACCCACAACCACCTTGCCAATAACTTGCGATGAATTCACGCTGGACGAGATCAAACAAGCCGTTAAAAGATTAAAAAATTTTAAAGCTGCTGGAGTTGACGAAATTTCAGGGGAAATGATTAAAGCAGTTAATGACAACAACCTCTTGAGAATTTTAGATATTATAAATGAAGTATGGAGAGAAGAACAACCACCACCACAATGGAAAGACAGTATTATTGTAAAGTTACCGAAGAAAGGTGATCTATCAGACTGTAATAACTGGCGTGGTATATCTCTATTATCAGTACCTGGAAAATTATTATGTTGCATGATGTTAGAAAGACTTAAATTGCATGCTGACGAAAAGATCAGAGAAGAACAAGCGGGTTTCAGGCCGAAACGATCATGTATTGATCAAATATTCACACTAAGAACAATTATAGAAGAATCAGTGGAAAGGCAATCGCCACTTATTATCACCTTCGTCGATTTTCAAAAAGCCTTTGATAGTCTACACCGCCCATCATTGTGGAAGATACTTACAATCTATGGTTTTCCAACAAAATATGTGAATATAATCAAAGCGCTATATGACAATGCAAGATGTTGTGTTAGAACAAATAAAGGGAATACAGAATGGTTTACAGTAGAAACAGGGGTGAAACAAGGCTGTATTATGTCACCACTACTTTTTGGAATAGCTATTGATTGGGTTATGAGAAACTATACCCACAATGAACAATTGGGTATAAAATGGACAAATGGAAAATTCCTGGGGGACCTGGATTTCGCAGATGATGTAGCATTCTTAAGTTCAACACCAAGACAATCCCAAGAAGCAATAAATAATTTGTGTCATCTCTCGGTTAAAATTGGTCTCCAAATAAATGCCTCTAAAACTAAAGCTATGAACTTTTCTAACGAGACCTTTGATATCATCTTGAACGGGGAAAAACTACAGAAAGTTGAAAGTTTCAATTATTTAGGCAGTAAAATGACTCAGGATGGTGACACAACAAGAGAAATCCATACTAGAATTGCTTTGGCAGCTAGCGCCTTCAATAGATTATCTAACATTTGGAAATTACGATATTTGAATATACATACCAAGCTTCGTCTGTTTAATTCAAATGTTATCTCAGTGTTAACATACGGCTGTGAGAGTTGGAAAATAACAAAATCATTGGAGAACAAGCTGAATACATTCGAGAACAAATGTCTTAGAAAACTCATGAACATCAGTTGGAAAGAATTCAAGACTAATCGACAAATAAGAGAAGACTCTAGGCAGAAATATGTCTCCGACTATATAAAGAAAAGACGATGGTCATATATCGGTCATGTCCTACGAATGCAAAACAACAGAATACCACTACAGGCGCTCACTTGGGTTCCTGAGGGTAAGCGGAAAAAAGGGAAGACCAAAAGAAACACTCAGAAGAACAATAATAAGAGAAGGAAGAACGTTGGGCCTAAATAATGTGCAAGAGCTAAGAGGAGTGGCGTCACAACGAACAACCTGGAGAGCACTGGTTTCTGCCTTATGCGCCGTGTTTGGCGCTTAAAGAATTTATTATTTATACAGATAAATATTGAATTTCTTGATCGCCCATATTACTGCAAGACATTCTTTTTCCCTAGTTGAATAATTTTTTTCAGCTTTATTCAACTTTCTGCTAGCATATGCCACTGGGGTTAATTCCCCATCCAGTGCATCTGATTTCTGTAACAGGGTCGCGCCCAAACCGATATTACTTACATCCGTTCTCACAATGAATTCTTGACTTAAGTCAGGTAATTTCAAAATAGGTTTGCTTGTGAGCTTTTCCTTCAATTCCTGGTATGCCAATTCACACTGTGCTGTCCATGTAATTCGATCTGGATTTCCTTTGCGTGTCAAATCAGTTAACGGTGCACATATGGAATTAAAGTTTTTAATATACTTTTGGTAGAAACCACATAATGAGACAAAGGATCTCACGTCTTTCTTGGTTTGTGGCCTCGGGGCTTTCTTTAGTTTCTCTAAATTCTTGGGGTCAGGGGTCATGTTTCCCTGATGGACTGTGTGTCCCAAGAATTCTAATTCTTTACATCCAACGCAACATTTGGTTGGTCGGGCTGTTAAATTCGCTTCTCTAAGTCGATTAAACAGCATGTTCAGAGAGTCAATGTGTTCTTCAAAGGTTTCTGTCGCTATAAGGATATCATCCATGAAGTTTGTGATGCATGGTTTATTCAGAGGATCCAACAATTTCCTCATCATTCTAGAGAAGACACTAGGCGCATTCTTTAATCCAAATGGCAATCTGTTAAACTCATAGTGTCCCTCTGAGGTACTAAAAGCTAGGTACGGTCTAACCTCAGGCTTTACTGAAATCTGATAGTATCCTTTGCTCAGATCCACTTTTGAGAAATATTTAGCTTTATTTAGCCTGGCAAACAACTGATTTGTATCCGGCAATGGATCCACCTGACTTTCTGTGATAGCATTCAGTCTCCTGTAATCTATACAGAGTCTATGTTCTCCAGAGGGTTTTCTTAAGAGCACCACACTGGAACTATACGAAGATTCACTGTGTGAAATTATTTCTTCCTTCAACAAATAGTCTATCTCTTCCTTCAAGGCTTTCTCCTTAGCAAAAGGAATCGAATAGGCTTTCATACAGACAGGGGTGGGGTCTATCAGTTTCATATTATATTCCAATAAGTTTGTATGCCCCGGTCGGTCCGTTAACACCTCTGTATGATCATCTAGAACCTGGTGCACTCTCTCCTTCTGATTTTTCGTTAAATGTGTACTGATTTTCACTTGTGCCGCTGTCTCACAGGGGTGTAATGGATATTCAAATGATGAAAGTGGTTTCTTTTTCATCTCCATTGCAATAGACAAGGTCAACAAGTGTGTCTCTTCCTGATTTTCTCTTTCCAAATATTTCTTCAGGAGATTCACATGATAGATTTTTTCTTTCCCCTTCTTATCTATCTTATAATTTGTTCTAGACACCTTCTCTACAACTGTATATGGACCTTGCCATCCAATTTGTAACTTATTCTGACTACCGGGTAGAATAAGCAGTACCTTCTCTCCCACAGCCAAATCTCTGTCTTTAGCTTTCCTGTTGTAATAGGCAGCATGTTTTTTCCTGGCTTGTCTCAAATTTTCATTGGCAAGTTTCCAGCCAGTTTTTAAACGAGTGGTCAGCTCATTCACATATTGGTATGAGGATGTAATATTTTCCTCTGCCTTTTCATCAGTCCACGTTCTTAACAGAGCTTCGAGTGGACCTTTTATTGGCCTTCCAAATAATAATGTTGCCGGGGCCATACCGGTTGAACTATGGGGTACCTCCCGATAAGCAAAGAGGGCGGCGTGAAGGTACTGGTCCCATGTATCTGGTTTTTCATGTGCCAACTTTCTCAGGATCGACATCAACGTACCATTAAATCTTTCCACTTGGCCGTTCCCTTGGGGATGGTACAGACTGCAATGGAAGTGTTTGGCCTGAAAGATCCTGAAAACTTCTTCTGTTAGTTTCCCCTTGAACTGAGAGCCATTAGCAGTCAAGATTTGGTTGGGAAAGCCTAACCTTATGAAAACTGTGAGTAATGCCTCTGCCACATGTTTAGAGTCAATGGATGACAGGGCTACCGCCTCTCCCCACATAGAACAGGTGTCCACCAGAGTCAGAATGTAGCTGTTCCTCCTCTTGGTTCGAGTGAGAGGTCCCACAATGTCCACGGCAACTCTCCCAAAGGGTGTTCCCACTATGGGCATTTCCCCTAGAGTTGCGGGTGCAGTCCAATGCTTAGGTGCTACTCGTTGGCACTCTGGACAGGATTTTACATATCGTTTGATATCTTCAGTTATCCCTGGCCAGAAATAGTGACAAGCTATACGCTGTCCTGTTGCGCTGATCCCCATATGACCACTGAAGGGAATCGCATGCCCTAGTTCCAACACTTTAGTCCTATATGAAGTGGGAAGGACCAGCTGTCCGTGACCATTGGATTCAGATCCAGCCTTCCTATAAATCAACTTGTTCTTCATATAAAATTCTCCCTTGCCTGGAGGTGTATGACATTTGGGCAACTTCTTGAAACACGGCTTGAGTGTTTTGTCCTCCGCCTGTGCCTTCCTCATCTCATCTGGATGAGTATTTATTGGATTTTCCTCCTCCTTTTTAGACTGTGATCTGGTCTGCACCGTTGCCAATATCACAGGTCTCTTGGGATTCCCCAGGAAGACATATCTACACCCCAATATCAGAGGGTAGATTGGTTCATTTATCACTGCTGCTTTGATTATTCCCTCCACATATCGCGTTTTTACATGTATCTTAGCGATAGGGAGTGTCATGGTCGCTACTTCCTTGGTTGCAGCTTGAATCTCCACTGTTTCTGTGGTGTATTGATCTGCTTGCACCAGGTGAGAACTCACAACTGAATCATAATCTAAACCTGTATCATATAAGCACCTTATGGAGACACCATTACAGATTACATCTTCACACACTGGGGGGTGGTACGGTTCCTGTAGTTCCTCAGGTTTGACCTTTGTTCCCTTCTTCCCAGATTTCATAGCAGCAAAACGAGGAGTTTTATTCCTACAATTTTCAGTGGTATGATTGTTCATCTTACACTTTGTACACCATTTCCTTCCTTGGTTGAAAGATTTTCTTTCATCAAATTTCCTTTCATCGAATTGTGGGGTTTTATTTTTATTTTCATACCGTGGCCTATCAAACTGGTGCTTACCTTTGTTCTGATCTCTATGATCAAATTTATTAAAGTTCTGTGGTGCCTTAAAATTATCTACCTGTTTCTTTTTATTACCTGTTACCTCTGCCTGAGCTAACTCACCCAGCCTCTCTGCACCTTGTTCCATGAGAAACTTTCTCAGGTCTGGAGCCATGGACTCTCTTAATTGTTCTATAAGGATCATTTCCTTAAGATCTTGGGTTTTCCCCAGAGCCGTCCATTTCTCCAAGTATGTCTCTAACCGTGCAGAGAACTGGTGATATGTCTCACCTGACAGTAGTTTAGCATTCCTAAATTTTTTTCTATAAAATTCTCCATTCTTTTCATATCTTAACAAAAGAGCCTGCTTTAGCATGTCATAATTGTCTTGATCATACCTGCCCATTTTGGCAAAAACATCATAAGCTGTACCACGAAGCCCTTGTGATAACTTTAAGCTCCACCTTTCTCTCTCTAACCCATACGTGGTAGCTAATAGTTCATATCTATTTAGATAGCTCTCGATATCATCTTCTTTCTCGACAAAATGATCTAAATGAAAGTTCATAGCTGAGGTTGAGGCTCCCTGACTAGCAGTGGCATCAGAGGTAAAGGGACTGGCACCATTTTCAGGAGCATGACCTTGAAATTCCAACTCCCTTAGTCGTAACTCGTGCTCCCTTTGTAATCTCTTATCTTCTGCTTCCCTCTGTAATCTCTTATCTTCTGCTTCCCTCTCTGCAGCCTGCCTTCTTTCTTCTGCCTCCAATGCCCTAGCCTCCTTCTCAGCCTCAATCTGCAACCTCTTAAGTTCTTTTTCTGCTTCTAACTTTCTTTCAGCTTCTTTTTCTAATTTTTTTTCTTCGCGTTCAATAAATTTGTCACATTCAGTAGTGACATAAGCAATCATAACGTGCCCATCCATTCCTAACTCTTTAGCAGCCTGCATAGCAGCAGATCGAAATTTTGCCAGGTCGGCCATTTTCTAACAGGCAAATTTATACAATGTCTAACTAAACAATTCAATCTATAACTAATTATCTAAGGACAACCACAAGCACTGAGAGCTCAACCTTATTTATTTTCCACCCAAGAATACCTTTTAAATTTTTATTATTATTCCCTGAAGTGAATTATCCCCAATATATATATAATAGGAGAAGATTCAAAATCCCGGACGAGCCCCCAATATATGTGGTAAGTTGGGATATTATAAATATTTATAGGGGACTTAGTGTACTGACTGAGATCAGCTGTGAAGGTATCTGTATCTAATAAGTGTGGTGTGTTACAGATGACCTTACTTTGCTACCACATTTAGACCTCAATCAGACTTATTCTGGAATATTGTGATGACTACGTTGAATGTCTAGGGTTATGATAGTGATGCAGTGTATGTTCACAACAACCACCAGACAGATAAACAATTTAATTAAATCCATAATACTTTACAACACTGTGACACGTACATACAGAGAACACTCTAGAAGACTATCTTAAGTAAGTCAAGTGTTAACTTTAAATTTATGTATTAATTCCTTTCAATACTAGATATCCTGATTCAACTACAGAGTGAATCAGGAATCACAATCAAATGTAATCACAAGTTGTATGTACACAATTTTATACATAGGATCTTTGTACTGACATATAATATTATTACAATATGTGTGTAAGTAGTGATGTAGTACTATGAGGTAATACTGGCTTTTAAAGCTAGGTTGTTGTTTGTCATCATGACTTCATGTGTTTGTTACTGGTGGAAATAATATTGGAAAGGTTCACAGTTTCTTTTTATTTGAAAACAAATAACTGTCCCTCTTGATTTAATGTACAGTCAATTTTAGAGGGGGGTACACAAGATTGAGCTGCTCTGGCCAACGAAATCTTAAACACAGAGTTCAGCACTGTAGGCCAGCTGTTAGCTTCTCATGTAACAATATACAACAGTATTCCTCTCCCTAATGGTTACAACGCCTCTGCAATTCCAGCATTAATTCCTTCTATACAATAAGATAGGTGTCATAGTACTATTTGGCAATCCTATGCAGTTATACTCCTCTCCGACAAGTTTTTTACATGGTGGAGCAATATCTAGGCTTTGCCTCATGTTTGCTACTGAACTACACAAAAAAAAAAAAAAAAAAAAAAAAAAGGTAAAGGAACCCGTTACACGCCCATTGAGGCATATTGGGAATATGGTGTTAGGCCCATATTATCTTGACCATCGGCACACGAGGGGTGATGTGGTCGGCATCACGCCGGCCGCCTTAACCTTCCCAGAAGTAGCTCTGGTACCCATTTGGGGCTGGGTCGACCCAGGAGCCGTTTGTGGCCTAAAAATGTTTCCGCCTCATCTGGGGATCGAACCATAGACCACTGCGCTAGGAAGCCAGTGCACTAACCACTATGCTACCGCGGCTCCATAACTACACACAGACAGACATAATTTATCAATTCACATTCAATTTTCATCTAAAAGATATCAAATATGTCTAGCTTACCCCAATTCACGGAAATATTAAACAAGTACGTTGACTGGCGATGAGTTATGGCACAATTCCGATCTGCCTCTGTCCCAGGCTTTTATTAGAAAAATATGAGCTGGTTCTCAACGCACTTGCTTCTCACAAAGTTTATTTTCAAAAAGTGGCCCTGAACTGACGCTTCTAATTGACTATATCAAATGGTCTAACCAATGAGACCATGTTTACAAAAGCCTTTAAAACAATTTACCCTTCCTACCGTTTCCATTAACAACCAAAAATAGTATTTGTAGTCGACTAATCATGTTTCGCCTTACATATTACTCTAGCCAATCAAATCGGATCTAACGTGTTGGCCTCATTTCCCCTAAAGCAATGAGCAACTATGATCTTGTGCTGTCAGACAACACCACTATAGTATTTTGGCTATAATTTGTTAATTACTAGACTATTTGCATAACACCTAACATATTCTTTGTCAGCAAGTCCTAAGGCACCCAAATATATAAGTTGAATGGGGCCAAGTGGCTTCGTTGCAAATATGTATTATTCCAGGATAGTCGTGTATTTGTTTTTTTTTATTTATTGTCTTAGAACCGCCACCTGTTCTGCCTTTTCGACTGTTCTGTCAGTATAAAGTCAGGATTTCAGACGTAAAACAGTATTGTGTCATGTTTCCTAATAAGCATTAAACATGTTTTTTAAAAACCTTACCTCGTATTGGTAGTGTTTTTTGTCACTGTTTATTTGAAAAAAATCAAGCCTGCGTGCCTTTCGCGTGGGGTGGCATCGCGAGACGACGCGGTAGCATTGCATGCGTTCCTCCGTACATCTCTCTCTCTCTTCTAAGCCCGTCTGTCTTTTCGTTTACGTAGTGCATTATAATGTCATTAATGTAATATTAAATCTAGGTCATTACGCAGTGTGTCTTTCAAGGTCGTATAAGAAGTACAGTACCAGTTTGATTTTTAGAAACGCGTGTAGTTTATGCAGACGGAGCACAAAAAGGGGTTTTCTAGTTTCGCTAGCATGACGTTCTATAACACAGGCGTACGCTATTGTGACCGCACTGTTCTTTTATCATTCTTCTTTCCTTTATTGAATTACTTCGTTAGGCTTTACATTTACTTTCTAATTTATATATGTGGATTAGAATTTTTCACGACAATACCTTAAAAGGGGGAAACCATAGACTCAATCATATGTATCTGTAACTCTTTAGGGTTATTACTTTTTTCTAACGGGACTGTGAGCTATATATCCAGGGGAGGACTATACAAACGGGTCTATCACTATTGTAGCATTCTTTGATTTTTATGACTATGTATATGCTTTCGATGTATTTTATATGTTGTGATGTAAGTTTACTATGATAATTAAACTATACCTACATTTATTTCAGTGTGGTGGTCAGTTCGTTCCCATAATATCTATATATTCCTTGTTATAGTTTTCCCACGTCTGTGTGTCTAACTGTCGCCACTTGTATGTGCGGGCACGTGAGTGGATAGATATATATTAATATACCTATTTTTTATAGACTGTCTGACTCCTTTGGATCTGTTGTAGAAGATAGGCGGAAAGAGAGAGAGATTCTCGATTTCCGGGACAGCCTCTATAAATTTCTACCATCTCACTCGTGGAACTCTATTTCTATTATCACATCTCACTGTGGCAATCACTCATTCTAACCTATTCAGAAGGGACCAACCCAAGTCTTAATTTCCCTATCAAAAAATCTACGACAATACAGTAGGACTGACTTGACATTTGGTGATATTGACTTGACAGTTGATGATACTGACTTGACAGTTGAGTTGATGATACTGACTTGACAGTTGATGATACTGACTTGACAGTTGATGATACTGACTTGACAGTTCAGTTGATGATACTGACTTGGCAGTTCAATTGATGATACTGACTTGACAGTTCAGTTGATGATACTGACTTGACTGTTTAGTTGATGATACTGGCTTGACAGTTCAGTTGATGATACTGACTTGACAGTTCAGTTGATGATACTGACTTGACAGTTCACTTGACGATACTGACCTGACAGTTCAGTTGATGATACTGACTTGACAGTTCATTTGACGATACAGACCTGACAGTTCAGTTGAGGATACTGACTTGACAGTTCAGTTGACGATACTGACTTGACTGTTCAGTTGACGATACTGAATTGACAGTTCAGTTGATGATACTGACTTGACAGTTCAGTTGATGATAGTGATTGAACATTTTACTTAGTTGACTTGTCAACATTAGTTTTTTGACGTTTTTTGTGACTTTTAATTGCAGCAGGATGAAGTACTCGAGGCGGCCCTATACCAAACCCTAGTTATGCCTGTACGTTGCTTTTATTTTATACCAATGATCTACTTCCTGCCATACCATCGAAAGTGCGGGGGAATATTCAAAATAAATGATATTTTACTGAGTGTGAAGTTCACTTCACAGACAGCTCAGTGTTATAACTGATGTAGTTTACGAATAAAGTCAATTGTGATCAGCTAGTACGTCTGTTTTTACCGGGAACGCGGGAAAAAAGTACTTTTAGTCCTGAGGATTGTGCGCTTATATATGCTGGCGCGAGAGAACTAGTTCGATATTTCACTTGCTTAACAATTCTTTTTTTTTTCCTCCGGTTTTGTCAAAGATCTACCAAACTATCACTTGTGATCTAGTAGTAGTTTGAGATCGAGCGGTTTTCGACCGCTGTTTTACTGGATCAAGACACGGGCGCAAAAGTCCATCTAACACTTTGCCCTTTCTACCAGATGCATGCTGTATTTAGGTTCGTACAAACGTAGGAAATAAAACTGATGTAGATTCATTTGATTTCTATTATCATAATACGTCTGTCTATTTTCTTTTATTACCTGTCACATCAATGTTAGCGACAGCCAATGACAATTTAGGTTCATGATGCAATAAAAAAGCATGAGGGGCCTAGCTGAGCGTGAAAATCGATTGGATTAAACTATGAATTTTTCAAACGATTAAACGTTTTTTTCTACATTTTTTATATATTTCGAAATGTTATCTCATCCAGAGCTGTGGGATACTATATAGTATGTAAATGTGACCCATATTGTAATCGTAGAATCGATCAAACCAGATGTACATGTCACGCCTAATGACAACAAGACTCTTGTGGTTTAAACGGGTTTATTACTCACAGACATATACTCTTATATTGTATCCTTAACCGATACTACCATAAAGCTTCATTTAGGAGTCCCTTATTATCAACGACTCACTACTTAACTGTCAGCGCTTGGATTGTTTATACCTCATACAATTAGTGATAACTGTTCAGCCTTGTCAAAAAGCAAATATTTTATCTTAAACGTTGATAAAATTTGAGGTCACGGTTAACAAAAAAATCAGTGCTGGTGTTCTGATTGCCGTAGGTGATTTCTTGGTCTGTTTCCAACTGTGGACAATATCAATTCTTTTTAAAAATAACGTTTTGCCTCGTTTTGGCGAGGCGCGACCCGTTCAACCAAGTCGGTTATATTAAGGCGCGTGTCCAAATATAAAATGACCTTTAGGTCTGAGCTTATTGTGATTCTCTGTTGGTACAGCAGTAAGTTGTCTTGTCTGTCCTTGAAGAGATGAGATGATAGGTTGATATGACCCCAGCTCCATGGAGACACAGCAGACAATAGAAGCTAAGACAGAAGAAACAAGAATGACGAGATTACAGCTGTCGACATTTTTCAGAGGAAATTGTAAAAGTCTGGCCAGAAGTTGTTAAAGTCTGGCCAGAAGTTGTTAAAGTCTGGCCAGAAGTTGTTAAAGTCTGGCCAGAAGTTGTAAAAGTCTGGCCAGAAGTTGTAAAAGTCTGGCCAGAAGTTGTAAAAGTCTGGCCAGAAGTTGTAAAAAAGTCTGGCCACAAGATGCAAGAGGTTAAAAAAACAAAAGGTCAAGGTAGTCCCAAAGCAATTACTGCCGTAGGGGAGTGACATTTGAGAGAGACTAGGTCTCTGCTTTATGAGGTGGGGGGGGGGGGGAACACTTCCCTTCATCGCTGCCTTTACTTTTCCTAATTCAGATCAGTCAGGCACCCATTTTTACAACTGAACAAGCTGGAGCATGTCGGATGCTGGTTTCAAACCTTGTACTTTTGATCCGAGAAGAAAGCGCTCTTACTACTCTGCCACACGGCTGCTCAATATGAAACTGATGTAGGGGGTGAAGCGTTAGAGACCAGTTGGGGTGACCAGTGTCTTGTTTTGTTTATTTTTGCCTTCCCTAATTCAGAGCTAGGTTAGGCACCAATTTTTGCAGCTGTTAGATTGAAGCTGTGACTCGGTACGCTTTCGCTGACTGGACTTTTCCTCGACAATCCAGCGCTTGAACCAGCAGGAGACCAACAACAATAATAAAAGTAAGTACGCCACTACAAATCGTTATCATGTTTTTTTCTCCGCTCCTTATGGATCATGGAGCCAACACAGCAACTGGTTCACTGGAAGGAAGCCTGCACAGATCATGGACATACTGTTACCGTGGTGTTTCCGTAGCAACGGGTATTACATAACGAGGTTGCCATCTGCAAGCATAACCTCATATACGTCACCTTGTATGGCATACCTGAGGGACCAGTATTCATATTTCTTGTTTGTCTGCTGTAACGTGACCAGCTGTATAGGTGGCTCCATGCTCCGCAAGGGTTCAAAGGAAAAAAATAATAATGATAGTCAAAGGACAACTGAGTCTTAAGAAGTTAAACATGCGGGAGGAGAATTAGTAAACTACACTAATTTAGGTCATGACTCCCGCGTGCCACTCTCCATGTTTGTAAATGTTGTAAGCGTAGAACCCACAAACATTTAGCTGTAGCACGGCTTTAGTAAAACAAATGCCAAGAACCTACAACAACATGTGAATGTTTGTGTGCAGACACTACCACTACAACAACATGTGAATGTTTGTGTGCATACACCACCACTACAACAACATGTGAATGTTTGTGTGCAGACACTACCACTACAACAACATGTGAATGTTTGTGTGCAGACACCACCACTACAACAACATGTGAATGTTTGTGTGCAGACACCACCACTACAGGAACATGTGAATGTTTGTGTACAGACACCACCACTACAACACCATGTGAATGTTTGTGTGCAGACACCACCACTACAACAACATGTGAATGTTTGTGTGCAGACACCACCACTACAACAACATGTGAATGTTTGTGTGCAGACACCACCACTACAACAACATGTGAATGTTTGTGTACAGACACCACCACTACAACACCATGTGAATGTTTGTGTGCAGACACCACCAATACAACAACATGTGAATGTTTGTGTGCAGATACCACCACTACAACAAAATGTGAATGTTTGTGTGCAGACATCACCACCACAGCAACATGTGAATGTTTGTGTACAGACACCACCACAACACCCTGTGAATGCTTGTGTGCAGACACCACCACTACAGCAACATGTGAATGTTTGTGTGCAGACACCACCACTACAACAACATGTGAATGTTTGTGTGCAGCAGACTGTAAGTGTGACCACACCACTACAATTACAACAACATGTGAATGTTTTTGTGTGCAGACACCACCCTACAACAACATGTGAATGTTTGTGTGCAGACACCACCACACCACTACCACCACTACAACAACATGTGAATGTTTGTGTGCAGACACCACCACTACAACAACATGTGAATGTTTGTGTGCAGACACCACCACTACAACAACATGTGAATGTTTGTGTGCAGACACCACCACTACAACAACATGTGAATGTTTGTGTGCAGACACCACCACTACAACAACATGTGAATGTTTGTGTGCAGACACCACCACTACAACAACATGTGAATGTTTGTGTACAGACACCACCACAGTTACAACAACATGTGAATGTTTGGTGCAGGCTTCATGTAAGTGTGACCAGCTACAAAAACCACGGCTACAACAACATGTAAACATGTGAATGTTTGGTGCAGGCTTCCTGTAAGTGTGACCAGCTACAGAAACCACAGCTACAACAACATGTGAATGTTTGGTGCAGGCTTCCTGTAAGTGTGACCAGCTACAGAAACCACAGCTACAACAACATGTGAATGTTTGGTGCAGGCTTCCTGTAAGTGTGACCAGCTGTAGTGGTGGCTCCATGATCCATAAGCAGGGCAAAGGAAATGAAGATGATGATGATAATATTGATGATGATGATGATGATAATGTTGATGATGATAAATGTATGCATCTCTGGTATTCTCATGTCTGTTAACTTGGGACTAACGTCTTCAATGAGATCTTGGGGTACCTAGGGGTACCTCGAGTTGCATCAAAATGGCGGGTTGTCAATGTGTTACGTTGTTAATAATCTCGTATTTACAGCTAATTATGAAATAATTTAGAATCTAAATGAAAAATGTCTACTTATGATGTTCATTTTTCTATTGTTATGTGGAGACATGTGGGTAGTAGAAGTTAGGATGTACGACTAAACACCCAATGCTAAATATTTTAATGTGGACTCATAAAAGGATGTTTTTTTTCAAATTATAATTAATTAAAAATTTTAAGCGATCACTTTTTAATACAGTACATACAAGATACACTAATCCGAAAAATGTTTTTTTTTCTTGGCGTTCTGTGTCAATGATAATCAGGGGTGCATGAGGACTGGTCAGTCCCTCGAGGTGGGGGGGGCGGGGGGGGGGGGGGGGGGGGGGTACCGTGGCCAAAACAGTTGAGAACCACTGTTGTTACAAACTGAGAAGTTGCCTAATTGTTCAGACCTTTGTGCATTCTTTTATCTCAGTTCTTGGGGGCTATAATCTTTGATGTATATATACAGAGAGAGACAGAGAGACAGTTCCCCGAGATTTCTCAGATGACAGAGAGAAAACAGAGATAGTTCACCATCATTTATGATGTATTATGCGACTAACACGAGATTGTGTTTAATGCTGGCAACATCGTCATGTACAACAACTTGCTACATATACTATTGATACAAGAGCACATGAAAGCTGTGGTGCAGCCATCCTGCAAGGGGCCAGCTGCAGTGGGTGGGGGCCCCATCGTCCATAGAGAGCCAGACGAGTAAATGATGATGATTCATAAATCCATAAGATAAAAACCGAGAGCCTGACTCACATCTGTCATGCGTGCAGCGTCATTCTGTCAGGTTATACAACTTAAACTACGTTCATTTTTGAGTCATCGCCTCAGTAGCTGTCCCCACAACAAAGGTCAGCTGCGCTCGATCGCCAACGGTTTCTGTCTCTTGTCTTGATGGTGCACTCTGACACGATCTTTCCTGTCTCTTGTCTTGATGGTGCACTCTGACACGATCTTTCCTGTCTCTTGTCTTGATGGTGCACTCTGACACGATCTTTCCTGTCTCTTGTCTTGATGGTGCACTCTGACACGATCTTTCCTGTCTCTTGTCTTGATGGTGCACTCTGTCACGATCTTTCCTGTCTATCTCTTGATGTTATCTTCTTTTTCATCTCTGTCCATGAAACGCGCCTCACTCTTCTATATATCCACACCACGGGAGAATCAATTCTTTCTTCCAATTGCTTGTTCATTGTCCATGTTATGTTTCTACACCATGCAGTAATGAAGATTACATATAACATTGATGATTCTCAATTTTAATTTGCGAGTTAAGTGTTTATAGAAGTCCCTTCTGTCATTACTGACTATATGAATGCACAGCTGAAGTGATAGCCCTCTGCCCTTTTTTAGCCTGGTGTTCCTTCCAGTGTATTCTTTTCACTTCTGCTTGTTGTGAGAGCTACTTTTCTCCCAATCTGAATTTGCTGTATAGAGAGCATCGCCACTAGGTGCGGTCGGCAGATTCACCCTCCTAAAGTTGCTGGATTTATGTTCCAGTACCTTAATGTCTCATTTGTACACATCTTTGAACCTCGGCTGTGATCGCCTGGCTGTTCTTATGCCATCTGCCAGTTGTCCCTAGAAGATATCTTTAGTTATGAGACCATCTTCCATGCAGTGGATATAGCCAAGCCAGCGTAGTCTGTGCTGCCAAAGCAACGTATACATGCTTTGAAGGCCAGCACGTGACAACATCTCGACATTTGTGACTGTTCTTCCACGAAATATCAAGGATGACACCGTATTGGTATTGGTATTTAGCTTTCTTTCTTGCTTAGCACAGGCTGTCCATGTCTCAATGCCATATAGAAGTGTGCTGGTGCCGCAGACATTATATACTGCTGCTTTGGTTTTTATTGTGAGTTTGGAGTTTCCCCAAAGACGCGTTGTGAAACGGACTAAGATACAAACTGTCTGTCAGTTTCAGTGTCCAGAGAAAGTTTGTCCCTTATGGTAGACCCCAAGTATGAGAAGTGGTTAATTGTTTATATCTTAGTATTTCTGTAATGTTGTTGAGTGTAGTTTAGGTTATTCCTATTATTTTCTTGATTTCTGTTAATTTTTGAATGCTTCATCGTAAATTAAACTGGCACATGGCATATGTGGCAATATAAAACATTCCCAAGTATTCACATTTGCGGCCAGTTCGGAGCCATGGGCTAGACCAGAAGAAGATCTCAGATTTAAGATGTAACCTTCAGCTGAAAGATATGTATAAGAACTTCGTACGTGAAGTGACAACTGACTTGGGGAAAATGGGGGGTTTCAGATCTGAAGTAAATAGGAAGTGTTTCCACCGGAATATAACAGTTTTGTGGCTGCCAATGGAGCAAAAGGGCCGTGATGAAGGAAAAGTTAACTGTGTCTTGTGTATTCTATGAGCGAGATAGGAAACGAGGACACATTTGTATACATGTGCATGTGTGTTGGTGTATGCGTATATGCATGCGTATGAAAGAAACAGAGCGCATTAAAAGGGAGGGGGGGGGGGGTGAATAATGTGAATCAAAATGACGGGATGCACAAAATGAATGAACTTTTCTCGGTTAATTAACGGATTAGTAGATGAGCTTGTATGGATCATTATCGTCACCATCATTATCATCCTTTGAGTTCCTTAAGGAGAAGCGGCCTAAACAAACATACACACACACACAGTCCTTCCTGCCCTGCGTATAAGATCTTAACGCCTTTCTATCTTCACCCCCTCATGTCTGTCTTTGGATATTTTGCCCAAGTAATTTTTGCTGTTTCTCTATTTATCGTACCCGACTGCCTGGCAATGTTACAAGCTCGTTTTCTGAATGTATGACCTGCCCAAATTCAACGTCTTCTCGTAACATCTCGATTCACTGGTATTTGTCTGGTTCGGTTCTTTCCATCAGTTTTACGTTGGTAATCTCTTCTTCTTCTTCAAGTTGCCTAGGGGCCTAGGGCATCAAGTCTCTCCACAACCTCCTGTCTCCAATACAATTTATCAATTTTGTTGTTGACTTCTTTCCATGCCACAATGTCAAACTGTCCAGTATTTTCTCTCTTTGTCTGCCCGTCACTTTTTCTGTCAATCTTACCTGTTGTTACGATATATTCCAGCTTTCCTCTTCTCATAACATGCCCTAAAAAAAGTGGATTGCTTCTTTCTAACTTGTTAAATAAGTTTCCTTTGTGCATTGGCCTCTTTCATGAAATCCTGATTACTCTTTTTGGCTGTCCATAGGTTAGCTGTGAATACTGAATAATCAACCGTGAACCAAAAACAGAGGTTTGTCACTGAGGGCAAACGGGGGATAGTTGTAAGAGACAGCTGTCTGTATCAAATCACCTCTGAAGCCTTATGATGTGACAATCGTCGAGATGGAGGCGCTTTGACCTCTTCCCTCCCCACTGCCTTGTGGGTCTCCCTTTGTGACGGTATTGCCTCCCCTGTTTTGCAGTAGTGGTCCAACAGTGGCCAAAACTCAAGAGTATCTAATATGGGCCTCAAAGGTGTCTACCTTCGCACAAGATTACTCTTGGCAGAATTGTAGATAGAAGGGTAAAGATGCTTTTATCTCGAGGCAGTTTTCACAAGATATTCAGAAAAGCGAGATCAATGCTGCATTGGCTGAGAACGTTACCTCTATGATCTGCCGACAACTTTTGTGAAGGATTAAGCAATTATTAGTTTCAGCTCGTTAAGCCCCCACCCTGATTTACTCAGTGGAAATCTTATTATTCTGGTATAGCTCTGTTTATAGTGTGTTTAGTAAACTGACTGAGACAAACATGCAGTACATTCAAAATGATTGAATCGAAGTTAACATTGTATAATTACAAATAACAGATTTAATAATCATTTAAGGTTAACAAGGGTTAGAATAATTGAATAGTTTAAAAGAAAATGTTCATCATTGAATGATAGTAGGTTTTATGAAAAAAAGTTCACTTTGGCAGCTTGTAGGTTTCACTAAGCTGCCAATAGTAGTTTCTGCTCCCTCTAATGGGTTCTGTGCAGATAGGTCACTGGAGTTCTCACGTCTCTGGTTAAGCTTAAAGGTGCAGCACGTTCCCAGAACAATCAAGGAGTAACTGCCAAGCTGGTCCTGCGTTTCAACGTCAGTCCACGTCTACCTTTAGACACAAGCATTCATGCCACACAGCTCTAACTAAGATGATAGACAACTTGCACCAAAACATCAATAACGATAACATATGTGGAGCAATCTTTGTAGACTTTAGGAAAGCATTTGATGTGTTAGATCACGCTGATTTAATAAGGAAATTAGAAACAATGAAAGTTAACTTTAAACTAGTGACATTACTTAAATCATTCCTGTCCGACAGACAGCAAGTAGTGTGGTACAATAAATTCTTGTCAAGCACAACTATTATTGACACTGGTGTTTTCTTCAGGGTTCTATTCTCGGCCATCTACTTTTTTCCATTTACATAAATGACCTTCCACTACACATCAAGCACTCATCCTCCGACCAATTTGCCGATGACTGTACCATTTATACTAGTGATAAAAGTTGCAACACGGTAGAAATACTATTACAAAGCGACATAGACAATCTTATTAAGTGGAGCAATGAAAACTGCATGCAAATAAATATCATTAAAACAAAATATATGATAATATCAACCAGACAAAAATTACAAAACTCACTGAAAACAACACTTCAGCTCTACATTGGAACCTCTTTAATTGAAAATGTAAATGAACATAAAACACTAGGACTCATAATTGACCAACATTTAAGTTGGAATTTGCATGTACAAGCACTGACCAAACAAATGGCACAAAAAGTTTACCAGTTATCTAAAATGAAACATTTCCTAGATGAGGAGACACAAAAAAATGTTTTATACTCCCCAAATATAAACACATCTAGACTATTGTTCCACAAATTGGGATGGCTGCACCATTTGCAACACTAAAAGACTATTAATTACAAAAACGTGCAGTGCACTTAATTTTAGACAAAAACCTTACACAGTTTGTAGACCCATATACATATCTTAAAATATTACCACTAAGAAAGCGCTTTCTCTTCAACAAAGCCAAACTTATTCACAAAATCTTATCACAGAATGCTCCAACGTATCTTTGGCCTATTTTCAAATACAGCGGAAGACGCAGTCAACGCTTAAATAAATTACACAAGCTCAAGCCTAGACTCGACTTATTCAAGAAAAGTTAAGCTTTTTCTGCTGCTCATCTGTGGAATAATCTTCCACACGACTTAAAAACACGCTTAGTCCATATTCATTCAATCACAGACTTTTCAAATACATCATGAGTGCAGATCATATGCCACCCTAATTTAGTTATGTTCTTAAATAATTACATAACATCATATGTAGGTTTTAAAGATAATTTTGTCCTGTTTAGTATTAATTATGATAAGGTACTGTAAATCTGTGTAACTGTTATTGTACTGTTACAATGTTGGAATTTTATTATATTGTATTTTATTGTTCTTTTATTATTTAAGTAATATTTAAGATACATGTGAGAATAAAGGGATTCAGTATGGAAGACAAGATAAAGGAAGGGCAGAATGTTAGTCGGGCCTACGTGCCCAATTCTAAACCCTTTGAAAATAAAGTTCGTTCTTTCACTTTGTTCCAGAGATTAGTACCTTCACTGGTACAACCAACAACAACTATGGTAAAAGAATAGAAACGAAACGCTCTCCAGAGTATTGCGTTTCCCGACACATACTTAAGTGTCCCCTTTCTCTTACTCTACCATCCCATCTTTCTCAGAATTTACCCTCGATGAGAATTAAACTTAATCCCTCGAGAGAAAACTTTCTTTACATTTAAATTGAATAGCTTTATCCGTTTTTTACATTTAAATGAAAAGGTTAATAGTACAGATGGAATATGTTTACATTTACATCCCCACTGTTTGAAAAGTGTTCACAATATAAACTGAATCTGTTTTCATTTACATTTACACTGATTGAAAAGTTTGAAACTTTCCTTAACTTTAAAGTGAATAAGTTTACATAGATATTTACACCGGTTTGAAACTGTAAGTATTATACTTAGAATGTACTTCATTTCTTTCATCTTTCCCTCCCTGCTCCATATGGAACTTGGGACTACCTTATGCTTTTAGTTCTCTTTAAGAAACAAGCAATAAAGCAGTCACCAGCCCTTGCAGTGGTGGTTCATGAAATCATCATTCTATGCGCTGAGGTTGCCAGCCTCAAATAACTTGAACATCCACAAGCGATTTTCACATATTAATATTCACATGGTAATATATACATATTATTTTACATGTTAGTAAAGAAAAATATAGAATGTACAATGACAACTAACGCCAATCCTGGCTCACAGACTTTTTGCTCAGATGAATGAAGTTAAGGCACTTGATTAGGCCTCTTACATGTGTTCTTGGGGGTCGTTACTTTTATAAGATAATTCCCTCTATGACTCCGTGTGTTTTAGTTTCCTCAGCCTTCCTTATTAAAATGGTTTTCCTGTGCTATGTAAGTCCTTCAAGATTGTTCCACAAAGTCCGGTCTGATAAATGGAAATTCTGAATTTTAACTTCTGACAACTCTGGTGTCTTTGGCAAGCGTGAATCTCACAGTGTCTTGGCTCTGAAACGCGTCAGGTTATATTCACTGTCATCCCCCGCATCTGTTTGTTATGAAGCTAAGCAAAAGCTCCAATCATTTTCAAAAATAAATGTTTGGTGGGCAATTTCAAATATATTCCGACATGGAATAATTTTGCGCGTGATGCAAAAGTCACGTTTCTCAAAATGGCAATCAAACCTCCGATGCCTTGTGTACCAACTCACAAAGACATCGGGAAACTCTCTCAGCAATGTGTTTAAGATGTAACATCTTATTACTTTATCGAAAGTAATCTTGTCAGTCCTGTCCGTCCAAAATTTGTCATCCCGTATTACCAGCTTTTCAAAATAAGGAGAGATTGCGACGAGCGCAGTCTTTCCTTATCAGCAATTAAATACATTCGCTGGGCGATTTAGTGTTAAGCTGATGTCTGATGACGGCCGCTGCCGATATCAACCAACATGGTTGTCGATAATATTATCTCAGCACTCCTGCAAATGTTTAGGAAAGGGACGGGCAACAGACAGACGTGATGACTTTTCTCTGAGAGGGATGTAAGAAGGAAAATACCAAACATCTGGCCCACATAGCAAAGAAAGAAAGAAAGTGCTACAATTAAAAGCACGCAATAAAAATCAGTACAAAAATGTAACTGATACTACCGTTGTGAAACAGAGTTTGAGAAAGGTCGCCCCATTCAGTCACACCCTTTCATAACCATGAATCAAAAGATTTTCCTAGTAATCTTATGGTACCATCTTAATGCTTCTATTCTGAGCAAGCAATCATTTATGAAAGTTTGTATCTTTCTGGTTGTCACGTTTGTTGCTCTCAAATGGTCAGAGTCTTAAAATAGGACTGACGTGATATTCGAGTTGACGATTCTCATTTCAGTGAAAGACCTGATTATGTGTGGATTACATCAGGAAATTCACTGGCTTCCTAGCTCAGTGGTCCATTGTTGGATCCCCAGATGAGGTGGGATTTTTTAGGCCGCAAACGGCTCCTGGGTCGACCCAGCCCCAACTGGGTACCAGAGCAACTCTGGGAAGGTTAAGGCGACCGGCATGATGCTGACCACGTCACCCCTAGTGTGCCGATGGTCAAGAAAATATGGGCCTAACACCATATTCCCAATATGCCTCAGTGGGTGTGTAACGCGATCCTTTACCCTTTTACATCAGGAAATTCAAAACTAGACATAGACAAGATGTCAAAAAAGCCTGTGCAGTTTCTTACCGTCACCACTACTCAGACATTAAAATATCTGTATAGAGACTAAAAGACAGTTGATAAAAAGTATTGTTACCAGGCTGGTTACACCATAAATGTAAGAATGTGTATGACCGGGTCAGTTGGCCAGTCAATTGTGTTGTGCGCAGGTAAATATTTTGACGAGAGCTAATCCTTTATACGTTTCTGTTCAAGTCGTTACAGGCCTTCCGCCTGAGATGGAAATTCTTGACTGAAGTTATTTTTTTCTTCCCAGTTCATTCGTACCCAATTAGGTTTAGTGATAAGCAATATCGTATAATGGTTTTCAAATGTTCCAACTGTACGTTCCAAATAAAACACAGCAATGTAGAAAATTCAATTAGAGTTTATTTTGATGTCATAAGACAAGCACTGCAAATTTCACAACGAAAATATATATCCACACGGACAATGTATCCAACAGAATAATATATAAAAACTTGTCAACTTAAAAACTTGTCTTGATAATCTCAAAGACGAAGTTCACCTAATGCTACAACTGCCTGGCAAAAATTTCTATCTATATAATCTTGTCTATCCCTTACATCTCTCCTTTTTATACAGCTCCTGTCTTTTTCCCGCCTTTTCCCACACGACTCATTCTTTTTTTCACACGTTACAATTATCTACATTTGCACACGTTTTCTCAGTTTTTCGACATTTTCCACACGTCTCTCTCTCTCTCTAAACAATGGAAAAAACCCAAGAACTCACAACATTTATTTCACACTTTCCAGGCATTCATTATTGTTCTATGATACAGCTATACCATGCCTCTCATTGTGGTGACTGCCATCTGAACCTAAAATTTATACTGCATTTTGTGCAAAAACGCCTTATCTGCTTAACGTCTGTTATTCTTATTCTAACACGTATAAATGGTAGTGTATTCCAAGCGGTCACACAAGTCCCTGGGCCACAAAAATGTATCCCATGTGGAGACAATTTCGTCCTATCAACTAAAAAATATCAAGTCCCTAACATACATACTGGAGCAAAATACGAAATGGGGGCATATACTTATGAGCAAATTGGCAATGGACAATGGTTGAGAAAAATAATGGAGAATGGTTTGAGAAACCATTTTTTGTTACTGGTACAAGTCATTGGATGGGGGCCTACGCATGTGAGCCAAATGATAAACAAAAAATTTACAACGTCTCAGTATACTTGTGAGCCAAATAATTTATTTTTTGAATATAAAAAAAATGTTCAAGATCTTAGTATACATATAAGCCAACTAAAGAAAATTTTTTAACAAGATCTCAGTATACCTGTAAACCAACTAAAAAAATTTTTATTACAAGATCTCAGTATACATGTAAGTATAAAAAAACAAAACAAAAAAAAAAAAAATCTTTTTTCGTATAACGAGGGATCCAGTAGGTTTATAATGCGTAAAACGGGGGACCCTACAAGTTGTTTATACACTATGTCATTAAACAATATAAGATATGGATAGCAATGTGCAATACGCAATGTAATTTATTCATGTATTAATACAATACTTATGTAATCTTTATTTAACAAAACACTAGTAATAATACATAAAAACATGGAGTTATGATATTAAATATACATAAATAATATAAGACTTATTGAACTTTTTTTTTCAAGTCAACACATATAAGGTTTGGTCATGCCAAACAAAACTCGAACTTTTAATCAATACTTCACGACAAATAATTGTATCCTAACCTAATACATACATCTGAATCGTAACTGACCAGAACTATAATTACGTTTTACCATGACCTCTGTGAGTGTCAACGAGAGCTGGGAAAGGTCACGCTGTCTGGATATTTGAAAAGTCCCATTGACTAAGGGAGAGCGGGGGGTTGCTGGATGAATGAATGTGAGGGGTGGGAGAAAGGGAAAAAAACTCGCATGGGGAAATTCACACGAGGGAAGCTGAAGGTGGTGAAAACGAAGGTTGGATTGACATAGCGAAATACACAGAGGTGTTGCTAAGTTCACAACGTCTGGATGGGGTGTGCGAAGGGGGTGAAAAACCAGAGGTGTGGGTTAACGTTATAAATACGCATTAGAGCATAAATAAATTTCACTGTGCGAGTACACATCTGTGTGTCTCGACCGCTGTAGTTTGGTAAAAAAAAAAAACATGATATATGGTACATAGTTACTTATGCGATATTCATAAAATTCAAACAATGTATAATAAGTAATGATCCATAGTATATGTCTGGTTCAGCAGCTCCTGAACAGACAAGTAGAAAAATTGGTCAATTGAGAAAAAAATGCTCTGAGTATCGTTCACCATTTGTGATGCTCCGTCTAATCACATGTGTAATAATGTTTTGGTTTTCCGCCAAAGTCTTAATATTATGACATAAACTGTCATAGCTGTGGCCGGGTGCAGTGCCAACAAAAAACTGTAGCGCATTGCCTACAAACGGCAAAATCGCCCGTTTTGGTTGATATGCTTGTCTCATGTCATGAAAGTGTAGCTTAAGATAAACAATGTCTTCCTTAAGCTTTGAGATTCTCCCTTAGCGGCTAATAGTACATCAATGTGACCCATGTGTTTGGTTATCTTATAATGTACAACAGTGTTTGATACATATATTTCTAAGTCCAAACAAAATGTTATTTAAATCTTCTAATTCTGAATATAATGGTTTGAACGCTGTAACTAGAGTAACTGTGCATGTTGAATAGAGTTGCGCCTCTCTAGATTAGTTTCTCTTCACTGGCGGTTATGACTGCCGCTGATAGCATCAGCAGGACGACATAGAAGGTGGCTGGCAGCATGTGAAAAAACTTTTTAGAGCAGCCTAGCGAGAGCAACTTGGCCGACTCTCAAATAGCCATGCCTCTCCTGGGCAATGTGCTATCGCATTCGGACCAAAAAAAATGAAATTATTTAGAGTAGCTTAGCGAGAGCAACCTGGCCGACTCTAAAATAGCAGTGCCTCTCCTGGGCAAATCTGCTATTGTACTCCGACAAAAACATATAAAACCATTTAGAGTAGCCTAGTTAGAGCAACTTGGCCATCTCTAAGGCCATCTCTAATATAGCGTGTCTCCTGGACAATCTTCTATCGTATTTCTTTTCAGTGTGTACAGCAGTGACGGTTGATGCAGTGTTACAGGTAGGGTGTTGCGATGTTGATGCACTGTGCTGTGCAATGTTTTGTCGCTTAGTTGAACGTTTCCTGTACAGCTTTGTACGAACATGCTCCTGTGGAAGGCGTATAAACTTTGTCAGTGGTAGCGAATCTGATGAAGGTGAGTAAGGTCGTTTCGAGGCGAACCGAATGGATGTATCCATATTATCGTCGATGTGCTCGTTATCATCCTCGTTATCATCTTGTTGTTCTTCAGTTTCAAGGTCTGACACATCTCGTTGTATGGAGGTGGGCACGCAAGCATTTCGTTCAGTTAATGAGGCAAGTGAAAACTCTTTATCAGACGGTTGTGGTGTATCTAGATAGGTATGTTGTATAGTCTGTTGTTGTTGGGCTAGTCGTTCCTGTAATATGTTAAGAGGAATGTTGTCTTCGCTACTTGTAGGCGAATCTGAGTGGTGACAGCTAGTACCGGGGTTCGGTTGATTTGCAGTACAGTACTTCTGTGCTTTTTCTGCATGTAAAGATGTGTTGCTATCACTGGACAACGACGAGTTTTGTTGGTAATTATCTGATTGAACTCGAACATTTCTTGATTGAATTCTCTCACCTAGCTCCTGCAAAGTGATGTCATCTTCACTCGTAGAAGTGTCGCGACTTCTACGTAGTCTGTCGAAAGCATCGTGTGTGGGGTGAAGAGAGGGGTTTGAGTGTTCATCGTCGCAATGTGACACATCAGATGTAGAGGGTGATGTGGGGGGATAAAGGAGGGTGGTTTTGCGAATCGGTCTGGTATTTGTGAGGATAGGCTGGGAAACAGGACGATTGTGAACGGTAGGTTTGGTTTTGGTAGGGTGAGTATAGAAAAATGGTTAGGGAATAATGAATGGACTTGTAAAAAGACTGTTCGTCTTTGTTAAGGTGAGATGATATGAGTGCAGGAGTGTTTTGTGCAAAGGGAGATAAATCTAGGAATCCTTTTTGGAAGATGACGTTGCTGTTTAGAGTTAAGCATATTGAGTGAGTTCCAAATTATGATAGAACCAATTTGCATGTTAAGATTTTGTAATAAGGTTTAAAGAAGAGAGTATGGATTTGTGTATACTCAGCAAAGGGAGTCAACTAGAAATTACATCCCTTGATAGGTTAGTGAGCGGGAAAACGTATAGACGCACGAGAAAAGTTTGCGGCATGAACACATTTTTAGGGATGAACGAGAAGAATGTAAATAGGGGTTTAGTGGGAGTCTTGTGGTAAAAACGCGCTCAGCGTAGGTCAGCGAGTTGCTGAATAGTAAAATAAAGTTGTGAAGTCGCGATTCTGGCGAACAAGCCATTGGAGGTGATTGATACTGTAGTTACAGGCGAATATCAAGTTGTTACGCCGTGCAGAAAGAAAGACGATGTCGCCATTTTTGCGAGAATTGAGTTAACAAGATTGTCAAGATTGTTTTACAAAACAGAACAGGTATGTTGATAAAGATGTACAAGCAAGATAGACAGTAATTAGGTCGGAACAGGGAACAGTGACTAATTGAGATAAACGAAACAGCCCTGGTAGTCAGACCAGTAATTATTCTATAATAAATACCTCAAAACTAGTTCCACCAGACCTATCATGTTTTTCATCATGAGTTGAAGTAAACAAAACCCGGCTACATAAGTTTTCTAAGATGAGGTAGAACAGCCATAGCAGACTGTGCATATATATAGAAGGATTGAAAGAACGAGAGGAGAATTATTAAGTTGTGCTTTTGACATTGTATATTTTGTGAGAATTACCCGCCTAGATTGAAGATTAGGCGTGAGGCAAGTTTATTTCAATGGAATGTTATTGGATGATTACTGAAATTAAACATCATCTTTGTAATTGACTGCTTCGTTTTAGTGCAGTACTTTAGATGAAGATTCTCCACCCACCAACAGTGTTTTCGTATGATGTCCTATCATATAGAGTAAAATAACTTATCATCATCAGCACTGTACTGTCTACTGTTCTGGGGTAGTGAGACGAAGAACACACTATACGGACACTAAAAAAATGCAACAGCAACCACACCATCACGGTCACACGATGATTATCTTTCTTGATTTGTAAAATGTGGGCTTTCGTCCTGATTTTTCTTTCTTCGTGCCACATGATAAAATTTGTTGGTGTAGTCTGTTCTAAGATTGTGAAACCATCGATCCATTTGTCGTCAAATTTAGAGTATCGAGCGTGTTTTTTGAAGTAAACTAGATCTCCGATTTGAAACTGTTCCAGTTTTGTGTTTTTATCGTGTACGCTGTTTCTTCCGGAAGGCTTTTTCTGCATTTTTGTACGCAATTTGATGTGCTGCATGCTTTTGTTGTATGATGACAGCTATTGGGTCCTCTCCCATATATTTGCTTTGTGGTTGGAGAAGGTTGTCCATAGGAAATATCAGCTCCCTACCGTAAAGTAGGTAAAATGGCGAGAAACCAGTAGTGTCGTTAATGTTTATTCGTATTGCTTCTAGAGCCTGGTTGATGTATAGATCCCAATATTGGTCGTTGCCTTCGATGTGTTTGGCTAGGATATCATGAAGGGTTGAATGCATTCTTTCGTTTCTTCCATTACTCTGCGGGCGATAGAAACTAGTTGTGGTGTGTTTGATGTTTAACTTTTGTAATATTGATTTAAAAGGATTGCCAACGAACTGCTTTCCATTGTCTGTGATGACTCTTCTAGGACAACTATGTCTAGGTAGAAATTATTGCAAAAAGAAATCGGTGACAGTTGTAAAAGTCACATCTTTCATAGGGAAACTCTCCGGCCAAACAGAGTACTGGTCTACAATGTGCAACAAGTACCTGTTTCCTGACAGTGTTAGGGGGTATGGTCCAGAGATGTATAACTGGCAGTTTCCATGGGATAGTTAGAAGGTTGCATTTCTTGTAATGGGGTTTTGTTCGCCTTCATATTCCTCATTTTGCAGATTTTACAAGTGGCCACGTAATCAATTATATCTTTATACATGGTTTGCCAGTAATACCGTTTCTTAATGACGTCTATCGTTTTATCTCGTCCCAGGTGTCCATTTTCATCGTGGAACTGGATGAGGATGTCAGGTATTAAATGATGTGGAATATATTTCTGTAATCTTCCATCTTGTTTGGTGTCAATATGATAGAGTGCTTGGTCATGAGGAAAGATGGTGAAATCCTTGACTTTTGCTGGTGTTTCTTTAATTTGTTTCATTAGTTTTACGACTTCCGGGTCTTTCATTTGTTCCTGTAGGATGTCGAAGTTGTCTGTTCGATCTTCTTCTGACAATCGATCAGTGTCTGTGTGAGTGTCCGACTGATCGGGAATTCGGTTTGAATTTATGACATTTATTTGTCTAGTATTGTCATTTGTGTCTGTTGCAGCTGCTTCATTTTCGTTACTCTGTGTCGGGTTGTCAGGATAAAGAATTCTAGAAAGCAGGTCAGTGCATGTATTGAGGGTTCCGGCAATGTATTCTATGGTTGTGCCATAGTTCTGCAAGTTCATCGCCCAAGTTTGAAGCTTCTTTGGCTGTTCGGATGTCTTCATCAACCAACTAACAAGGGGTTGGTGATCCGTTCTGATGACAACCTTTTTTCCGCGGATGTAGAAATCCAGTTTGTGCATGTCGTGGTGAAATCAACTACTCAACTAGCGAAAAAGAATGTCTTGCAGTAATATGGGCATTAAAGAAATTCAATATTTATCTATATGGGAAGGCATTTAATAATCATGAGAAACTCTAGGTTTACCACCGATGGCTCTTTGCTTCTCGGATAAGCATTTGGAAAACCAATTTGGGAGCCGTGGTGTTTCTTTAATTTGAATTTCATTTAGTGAATTAAATGGCGTGTGAAAGGAAGGACTTCGGGTCTTGTTCTATGTTGCAGCTGCACCTTAGGATGTTTTCGATAGTTATCCTGAGGGTGCTTTCTACGCAAATAGTATTTCTTCTGACAATCAGTGTCTTCATACCAGTGTATTGGAGCGGTTGGCTTGAGTGTTTGACTGATCGGGATGTTCAGGTTTGGAAGTTTTTGACTGTTCCGAGGATGTCTTCTTATATTTGGATCAAAGTCAAGGGTTTCATTTGTGTCTTGATCGGTGGTTTAATCGTATGATGGTTCGAAAATGTTTCATTTTGACAACCTATGTGTTGTTTCCGGATGTAGTAAAGAATTCCAAGTTGCTGTTGCGCTGTAGCATAATGACATTGCTCACTTGGCTATTTTTGTGGCTGGGTAACAGTGTCAAGGGTTTTTAATGTTATTTATGGTGTGAAGGTACTTTTCTTATTGATTTCAGGGAAGTTCTTGATGGTGCAAGTCTGATTTTGTTCCAGTGGCCATAACTCCTTGGTCCTTAGCAGTTTGAGCCCAGAGGAGAAACTTTTGGGATAATAGCTGTTCGTCCCCCCTCATCTTTAATGTTTGTCACAAGCCAATACCAACAGAGGCTGACACACTGAAAACGATTTTGTAAATAAAATTGATCACTACCATATTTCTGTTGTAATTTCATTGTGATTTTGTTTCGTACGGAAAATCCATTCATGCCATAATAATACATATTGTTTTATTATATTGAAAATTTAATAGTGACTTTTCTTTAAGATATTCAGTCCAGAAGTAATGGTTTGTGCAAACATTTAGCTTCCAGAACTGAAGATATTAAAAAAAGAGAAACATATGTGGTTGCTACACTTTTGACCATTGTCAGTCCTAATCCCCTATAAATTTTGGGACATACTTTCTTAGAATGCGTTATTGTGACGTGTGACAGGAAGGCAATTGGCTTTTCGTTGGGCACATTTGGGATAATAGGGGTTTCATAAGAATGGTTTGGTTGGACAAGGCAAGCTCCTACAGCGTTATCAGGGGCGTCTGGTTTGGTGGTATCAGGGTGTGCCAACATTGGAATGGTTGTGAGTGCATTTTTTAGGTAATCGAATGCTTGTTGACATTGATCCGTTCATCTAAACCTGGCATATTTCTTAGTTAATGCTATTAATGGCTCCGCTGCCTTGGAGAAGTTGACGATGTGGCGTCTGTAATAACAACAACATCCAAGAAAACCTCGTGTATCACAGTTGTAGGGCGTGGCATCTCTCTGATCGCTCGTACTTTCTCGTCGTCAGGGTGAATTCCACTGCCATTAATAATGAATCTTAGGTATTTTGTTTCCTGTTTTAGGAATTCACATTTCGAGAGTTTCAACTTTATGTGATGCTATTTCAGACGATCAAAGATTTGTTCAACCCTTTTCAGATGTTCTTGTATTGTACCTGGCGTATGGACTAAGATATCATCCATGTATGCCAAGGCAAAGGGCTGGAAGCCTTTCAAGACCTCATCCATGAATGACATAAAAGTAGCGGGGCTTCCTTGAAGTCCGAAGGGCATCGCATTCCATGCACAGGTTCCGACATGCGTACAAAAGGTAGATTTTTCCTTTGCCTCTGGTGACATTGGGATGCACCAGAAGCCGGATCGTGCATCTAATGTTGTAAACCATTTGGAATTGCCAAGCGTCTCCAGTATATCATCCAACCTGGGAAGTGGGTATGATATCGTCTTCGTTATCTTGTTAAGTGCACGATAATCGCAGCAGAAACGGTGGCTGCCGTATTTATTTGTGACGATGACAATGGGGGATGACCATTGAGATCTTGATCTTTCTATAATGCCAGCTTCAAGCATCTCATTTATAAATTTCTCCACTAACTCACGGTTCTTAAGGGGAGTGTGGTAAGGTTTGAGGTGTACTGGAACATCAGTTCTGGTGTTTATATCCATTTGGACTGTAGATGTGCGCTCCAGTTCCATGTCATTGATGGCAAACATATGTTGGCGTTTGGTGACAAACTGTTGAAGCCTATTGACATGAGGTTCCTCTGCATGCAAGGTTTCAATTAATTTTGTCAGCCAGTCTTCCCTATTCTTTTGCACATCAGGTGTACTGGATGTTCCTTGAGAACTGCTTTCTTGCTGTGGTTCGGTGGTGAAGCGTTGATGATCACTCTCGATCTGTCCTGCACTCCGGCAGTATTGTGGTTTGTTCCGTTGAATGTAAGTTTCGCTCTCTCTCTCTATCACTACGGCAGTACTGTGGATTTAGCTGTCGTTGATTTATTGAAGGTTTGTTTCCCTGAGTGTTTGTCTGGGTATACACTAGTTGGTTACGTAGCTGGTTTTTCATATTAATTAAGCGGTGGTATCTGGGGGTTACATGTGTTACAAGATTTATCTCATGGGAACTTCTGCATTTCCTGTGATGTATGCTGTCGTTATCAGTTCGTGGATAATATCTTTCAGTGCCAAATCTGTTGCCGTGGTAAGCCTTTCTATTCCCTGCCCGCTGTTTTCTCGTATAAGCGTAAAATTTTCTTGGAGAAGTTTTGTCATTTGTCTTATAAGCCGGTAAGTGTGCTGGTGTTAGAGGATTACAGTAGGCTTCAATAACTATTTCTTGATCTATGATATCCGCATAATTCATGTCGTAATCAATTGTAGGTTTTCGCTTCTGCGCCTCTGTAAGGTAGTGAATATTGTGGTGTTTACGCACGTATCTCCTCCCAATACAGCACAGCACAAAATTAAGATTATACCAGAGTTGCGTGCTTTCTGTGCTTCTCTATGGTGCGGAATGCTGGAGAGTCACAGAGAAGGAAATGTCAAAATTGTCCTCTTTTCACACAACATGCCTAAAAAAAATTCACCTAATCTTTTGGCCGAATACCATCACCAACCAAGATCTGCTTACTCGTAGCAAGCAAGAGGACATGCATACCATCATAGCTGGCAGACGCTGGAGCTGGGTTGGTCATGTCCTCAGAAGAGACCCCGATGCCATCACAAGAACAGCTATGCTTTGGACCCCTGAAGAAAAGCGAAAGAGAGGCCGACCAAAAACAACTTGGCGGAGGACTGTGGAGGCTGAGATGCAAAGAATGAACCAGAGTTTGGGCACTGTACGAAGGATGGCCACCGACCGTGCAAAGTGGAATCAATTTGTTGTTGCCCTACAAGACGCCACTAGGCGTGATGGCCACTGACTGCTTTGACGGTCGGTGGTTAAGGATCGAAGAAGAAGACGCACATATCTCTCTGGGTAGGCACGTGGAAAGTTACACTGTTCTTTTGTTTGGCGTGTGTAATGTGTACGTTTACCAGTATTAATATCATTGTAATAGCTGTGTTCGGCTTCACAGTGGAATCTCCTTCCATACGGTCTGTACGGAACGTAGAGTGAATGTTTTGTGACAGTACATGTATCCCGGCGCTGTGTTTTTTTTAAAGTTTATATGATGGCGTGAGAGAAAGTGTGGGGCTGACGAGGAGTATGGAATGGGGGAAAGTGACTCTGATCATCAATGTGTTTCTTTCTTGATGGTGGTGGTCGAAAAAGATTGAGCCTTGTCTGTTATATTTATGTTCACAAATTTTACTTGCGCTATAATTGCACCGCGTGCAACTGATGTCGCCTTCCCTGAGGTATTTAAAATCATTACCGGGAAATCACGGGTTGTGGTAACGTTCGCGATTCCTTCAGTGATACTTATGTGGGGATCTTCGTTAATTGCATTATCTGTTACAGGTTGTACTTCAACTGTGTGTCCTGGACTGAAGTATTGGGATCCATTAATACGTCCTTTTACTATAGTAAGAGAGTTTGGTTGTAATGTCACTGGTGCTGTTAATCGAACTAATGATGCGATATAGATGTCATCTTGCAACATAATATATTCACCATTTATCTTAATTTTCTTCAGATCAAAGTAAATTCTTGCCTGATGTTTATTCAAGAAATCACGTCCTAATATGAAGTTTCGAGACATGCCTCTTGTAATTATAAAGGGATGAATAAGTTTTTGATGTCCAATCTGGAGTGTCACATAAGCAGTTCCAATAGATTTTAACTGTTGGCCAGTCGCGGAAGCCATATAGGTTTTCGAAGGTGCAAATCTGGCATGTTTCCTATCTGTAGGTATAACTGCACTCTCATCAAGCTAATGGTGGCTCCCGTATCTATCAGAGCTCTGTAATTTTTGTTGTTGATAGATATTATGCATGAACTGGGATCAGGTGACAAATTTATATGATTGATTTCTGTTAGCTGTGGTTTGTAATCGGTACTTTGATGTTGAGGTTTGTTTTTGTTGGTGTACGACCTAATGTTCATAACTGTTGGTTATGTTATGTCATACCGAGTGGTCCTATTTATCGGCTGACATGAGCGTTTCCCTGACCTTGGTTGTAAGATCTGGGCTGGCTTCAATTGAAGGAATGATTTCGCTGTGGGTGAGGTCTGTGTTGATCACCATTTGCATAGTAAGAACGTTGTGAGTAGTTCTGATACTGTTGCGGAAGTGCTCTGTATTGATTGTTACTCTGTGTTTGTCTACATTCGTAAGACGTATGTCCTCGGCGTTTGCAAATAAAACAAGTAAAGGCATTAACCTGGTGCACATTCTGTTGATGTCTTCTGGGTTGCTGATGAGGATGAGACTGTCCTGCATGTTGGTTGGGATGTTTGTAATTTGATTGGACTCTGTTCCTACTCCAATGTGGTCTTGAGTGGCCAATTTCCATGGGCTCGTGGAATTCTTCGGAATAGTCTAGTTTTGCTTTCCTGCCAATTCGTTGCTGGAACCTTTTACGAGCATTTTCTTCAGTCACCGCTAGCTGAATGGTCTCTGTAATGGTCTTTATATCCTTTCTAAGAAGATGGAGTTTGAGGTTATCTGCGTGTAATCCGTCAATAAAAATACCAACTAAATGTCTTTCAAGCTCTTGGGAAGGGATGTTCCCGTCTAGAAAAGCATCCTCAGCCAAGTTGAGTAATCGATCAGCATAGAATTGTACTGGTTCGTGTCTGTCTTGGTGTATTTTGCGAAGTAAAGTCCAAGCATGTTGTCCATCGGTTATATCACTATAGCGTTGTACAAGCTCTTTCCTCAGTGAATCAAAGGTCTCATTCGGATATGTTTTAGATCTACGACGGAGAAAATCGGTCACCAAAGAATCTGAAGAAAGGTAACCTATTCTTTTGCGGTCCTCATCACATGCAGCGTTTATAAGAGAAGCAAATTTGTCAATGTCCACTAGCCACTTCCTGAAAGACTTAGCATCCCCAACAAATGGAGTTACGACAGTTGGGACCTGTTGGTACTTGGCGAAATGGTCTACATTACCCAATGTTTCCGTAATTTTCTGTAGAGCAATCATAGCTGGCTCTGCGTCGTCTGGAAGGGGTGTGTGACTTGGTAGAGCTGATTGTTGCTGTTGCTGGATATTTATTAAGTGTTGTTGTTGTTGCTGTTGGAGCAGTAAATGTTGCTGATCAAGCTGCTGTTGCAACGTTTGTGGATCCATGAAAGTTATTATTCCTGTCTGCTTTCACCAAAAACAACTGTTCGCTTTCACTAAAGAAAAGGGCTGGTCGCGTGCCAAAATCAGTATCCTTTCACTAAAGAGAAGGGCTGGTCGCGGCGTCAATGTTTATAGTATGCTTTCACTAAAGAAAAGGGCTGGTCGCGTGCCAAAATCAGTATGCTTTCACTAAAGAAAAGGGCTGGTCATGGCGCCAAGTTGTAAAGTAGTGTAACCGGGCTGGTTACAGCATCAATGTAAGAATGTGTATGACCGTGTCAGTTGGCCAGTCAATTGTGTTGTGCGCAGGTAAATATTTTGACGAGAGCTAATCCTTTATACAGAATGGTTTACAGTAGAAACAGGGGTGAAACAAGGCTGTATTATGTCACCACTACTTTTTGGAATAGCTATTGATTGGGTTATGAGAAACTATACCCACAATGAACAATTGGGTATAAAATGGACAAATGGAAAATTCCTGGGGGACCTGGATTTCGCAGATGATGTAGCATTCTTAAGTTCAACACCAAGACAATCCCAAGAAGCAATAAATAATTTGTGTCATCTCTCGGTTAAAATTGGTCTCCAAATAAATGCCTCTAAAGCTGAAGCGAGGAACTTTTCTAACGAGACCTTTGATGCAACTTGAACGGGTAAAAATACAGAAAGTTTGAAAGTTTCAATTATTTAGGCAGTAAAATGACTCAGGATGGTGACACAACAAGAGAAATCCATACTAGAATTGCTTTGGCAGCTAGGCCTTCAATGATTATCTAACATTTGGAAATTACGATCATTGAATATACATACCAAGTCTGTTTAATTCAAATGTTATCTCAGTGTTAACATACGGCTGTGAGAGTTGGAAAATAACAAAATCATTGGAGAACAAGCTGAATACATTCGAGAACAAATGTCTTAGAAAACTCATGAACATCAGTTGGAAAGAATTCAGACTAATCGACAAATAAGAGAAGACTCTAGGCAGAAATATGTCTCCGACTATATAAGGAAAAGACGATGGTCATATATCGGTCATGTCCTACGAATGCAAAACAACAGAATACCACTACATCACTGGTTGGGTTTGAGGGACGAAAAAAGAGACCAAAAGAAACATCAGAAGAACAATTTAAGGAAGAACGTTGGGCCTAAATAATGTGCAAGAGCTAAGAGGAGTGGCGTCACAACGAACAACCTGGAGAGCACTGGTTTCTGCCTTATGCGCCGTGTTTGGCGCTTAAAGAATTTATTATTATTATTATTAATCCTTTATACGTTTCTGTTCAAGTCGTTACAGGCCTTCCTCCTGAGATGGAAATTCTTGACTGAAGTTATTTTTTTCTTCCCAGTTCGTTCTTACCCTTTTAGGTTTAGTGATAAGCAATATCGTATAATGGTTTTCAAATGTTCCAACTGTACGTTCCAAATAAAACACAGCAATGTAGAACAGAGTTTATTTTGATGTCATTAGACAAGCACTGCAAATTTCACAATGAAAATATATTTCCCCAAGGAAAAATATATCCACAAGGAAAATATATCCAACAGAATAATATTTAAAAACTTGTCAACTTAAAAACTTGTCTTGAGAATCTCAAAGACGAAGTTCACCTAACGCTACAACTGCCTAGCAAAAATTTATATCTATATAATCATGTCTATCGCTTACATCTCTCCTTTTTATACAGCTCCTGTCTTTTTCCCGCCTTTTTCCACACGACTCATTCTTTTTTTCACACGTTACAATTATCTACACTTGCACACGTTTTCTCAGTTTTTCGACATTTTCCACACGTCTCTCTCTCTCTCTCTCTCTCTCTCTCTCTCTCTCTCTCTCTCTCTCTCTCTCTCTCTCTCTCTCTCTCTCTCTCTCTCTCTCTCTCTCTCTCTCTCTAAACAATGGAAAAAACCCAAGAATTCACAACATTCATTTCACACTTTCCACGCATTCATTATTGTTCTATGATACAGCTATACCGTGCCTCTCATCGTGGTGACTGCCATCTAAACCTAAAATTTATACTGCGTTTTCTGCAAAAACGCCTTATCTGCTTAACGTCTGTTATTCTTATTCTAACACGTATAAATGGTAGTGTATGCCAAGAGGTAACAGTATATTCATGCCAGTTCTTTGCTACCAGCGTCAAACATTGGTCTGTGGCCGGAGCACAGGAGAGGAAAATCACAACATGCGAGATTGAATGCTTTAGAAGAGCCGCTAATGTTGCTAGAAGAGGAAGAATGAGGAATGTTAACATCTGAAAAATTATAACACCTTTATTCTGCTTCAAATACATGGAGAGATAGAAAATAAAGTGGTTTGGCCATCTTATGAGAATGGAGCCCGATCAATGACTACTACGTGACCACTTTTGTTTTTTTTAAGAAAGTATGGAACATTTCACTGTGAAGATCTACACTTATTCTCTTACATAACATCACAATAAGTGCTCATGGTTAAGATGAAACCCATCTTCCGTGTGTCACACCGTCCCTAGTCATGGTCCAGCGATCTTCCGTGAGGTTCTCCGTGACTAAGACATCGCTTGTTTTCATTTCTCTTCTAGGAAGGTCTTCACCCTCTCTGTGCCCTTCTTTCCTCTGTTGTCTTATTGACCAGTTTGTTCTAAGTCTTCACTGGAAATAGGCTGTCCATCGCTTTCCGGCAGCTCTTTCAAATCTTCATCTGTAAAATCGTCCAAGCCTGCCTCTGGTACCAGGCTTCTAACGTCTTCTACAACAACCTGCGCTGGCTGAACTCCTGTCAAGTCGTACATAAATTCTTGCACACCTTTGCCCTGAACTCTAATCAACAGTTCGCTGAAACTTCCTCCCAATCAGGGTTGTGAGTCAGAGTCGTGAGTCAGGGTTGTGAGTCAGGGTTGTGAGTCCGCCAAAAGATTTTCCGACGACTCCTGAAATTTTAGAAGTCCGACTCTGACTCACGACTCTGACTCACGACTCTGACTACAGTTTTTACTAGTCATATGACGTAACATTTGGAGTCGAAGTCCGATAATGTTTTACCGACTACGACTGCACTAAAAAATGACCGACGCCATGACACCGGCTCTAAGCCCTGCTCCAAAGCAATATTGACGTTATTTTCATTTCCAAATGTCGAAGAAGAGCCATTAATCCTTGACAGTTTTGTGTGACCTGTCCAAAACTCTCAGCATTTGTTTGAAAGTTTGTATGAGTGTCACATAATATTGGGTCGATCTCTTTTCCTCTCTTGCAGTATTTAGTTACATTTTTTTGTGTGTACTACATTTCTGTGGTCTCCCTTTTCTTTCTTTACTATCAAGCAGATATTTTGTACTTTCAAATCATCTTACACTCCTGTCAGTGATAATTCTTCATGTACCCAGATGGGCCGGTAAACGACCGAGCGTTGGGTTTACCTAAGGCGTGCCGGGCGATACATTACCCGTCTGTGGACAGATTACAGACACGCACTTATCAGTCGGACACACCTGAGCGTAAATGATGTTATAGTCCGGCCATATGTAAGAAGTTATTTGTAAACATTGCCGAGAGAGGATCGGATGTTTTCCATATTTGGGAGACGTGACCTCTGCAGCAACGCGCATAAATTTCCATGAGGAAGTAATTTGAATTACGCCACAAAACACGATTGGCAGACACTCGGAATGAAGGCACAACACCCCTTCCGATTGGAGCAGTGCTAAACATCGTAACAAACAAATGCGGGGAAGCAGGCAATATAACTTGACACTTCAGCCAGGTTAGAACACTGTGAAAATCCATCTCGCGCCAAGAAGACAACCAGACTGTGCCAGAGTTAAGAATAGCATTCAGCTTTCATTTATCGGTCCAAACTTGTTTGAAATTCTTGAGGACTTAAGAGCCAAGGAAAACACTAACATTATTAACGAGGAACACCGGAATCTGAGGAAACTGAAACACAAGTCAAATCGGGAACTTATTGTTAAAGTAACAACAACCTAGACCAAGTGTAAGAGGCCTCTACAAGTGCCTTTATTTCTCTGAGCCAGCAGTCTGTGAGCCTAAAGATTGGCGTAAGTTGTACATTTTGAATTTTATATTTTTCCATTATTAACATGTGAACTAATACGAATATATTGACATGTGAAGATTAACATGTGAAAATAGCTAGTGGAAGCCCTAGTCATTTGAGGCTGGCAACCTCAGCATATAGAATGGTGATTTCATGAACCAGCACTGCCAGGGCTGGCGACTGCTTTATTGCGAGTTTCTTATAAAGAAACAAAATCAGAGGTAGTCCCAAGTTCCATATGGAGCAGGGAGGGAATGGTGAATGAAATGATGTACGTATACTTGTTATATTATTAACCTTTTCAACCGATGTAAATGTAAAACATATTCACTCTAAACGTAATGAAAGTTTCACCCTTTTCCACCAGTGTAAATGTAAAACATATTCATTCTAAACGTAATGAAAGTTTCAACCTATTCAACTAATGTAAATGTTCAACCAGTGTAAATGTAATACAAATTCACTCTAAATGCAATGAAAGTTTACAACCTTTTCAACCGATGTAAAAGTAAACATATTAAAACTATATTGTTAACATTTTCCACTAAAGTTAAATATAAAACTATTCATTTTAAATGTAAAGATAGTTTTTCGCCCATTGGGATTAAGATTAATTCTCAGAGAGGGTAAAAGTTCTGAGATAGATGGGATGGTGGAATGAAAAGAGGGGGGCACATAAGTATGTGTCGGGAAACTCAATACTCAGAGGGTATTTTGTTTCTCTTCTTTTGTCATATTAGTTGGTGGTACCAGTTGAGGGTACTATTTCTGGAACAAGTGAGGGTATAAGTAGCCTAAGTCGACGCTAGACACCATCATCAGACGCGTCAGAGAATGTGTTTATCTAATTTTTGTATTGATGATTGATGACACATTCAAAAATACAGATTAATTGTAGACGGTTTGACCGCATGAGTGAGTGTCGGTATACAGAATTATTTATTTTTATTTATTGTTTTATTTATTTTATTTTATTATTACTTTTTTCCCCAATTACTATCTTGTTTGTTTAAAACGAAAAACCTACTCATTTTTTATTATGATTGCATACTGTAAATGAATGCTGTTATGTTAACTTTATAATGTTGCATGCCTTTAAATTAATGTTTAAAGTATCATGTGGGAATGAAAGGATATAGTATGCAAGATAAATAAGAGTGGAAGGGCAGAATGTTAGACGGGCCTGCGCGCCCAATTCTTAACCCTCGAAAATAAAGTTCGTTCGCTCGTTCGTTCGTCTTAGAGACGCGGGACCAGCTTTGCAGTTACTCCCCGATTCCACTTGGAACGTGCTGCAACTCTTAAATCTTGACCAGGAACGTGAGCAATCCAGTCACCTATATGCGAAGAACCAAAACACTTGTGGGAGCAGAAATCTCATTGGCAGCTAAGTAGTCAAATAAAAGCTGCCAAGTGAAACTTCCCCTTATATAATTCCCCATTAACATCATATGATGATGATCAATTTTTGTTAAAGAATATTCAATTTTTAATAACTCTTAAAACCTAAGTGATTATTGCATTTGTTATTTATATCTTTCCAAATTTAAAGTTGATTTAATCATTTTAAATGTGTTGTTTTTCTATGTCTCAGACAATTTCTTAAATACACTCCATCAGAGCTACTAAATAATAATAAGAGGACATCCGCTGAATTAACTCAGCTGGATGATTGTACTAGCTAAAATTATATTATCTAATCCTTTACAAAAGTTGACGGCAGATACTAGAGTTAACGTGCTCAGCCAATGCAGCATTGTTCTCGTTTTTCTGAATATCATGTGAACACTACCTGGAGGAAGAAGCATCATTATCCTTCTATCTACAACTCTGTCAAATGTAATCTTGTGCAAAGGTAGACACCTTTAAAGACCAACTTTAAGTACTCTTGAGTTTTGGCCACTGTTGGACCACTACTGCAGAGCTAATGGGATGCAAAACCGTGACACTGAGGATGACACGTGAATGCATCTCGTGATTCTCATAACTCAGATTTGCTAAGGCAGGATTAGGCATGAGGTAGAGCCTGATCTACCAGTAGATCTCAGAGAAGGATTTGCTAGATCTCTAGGAGATGTAGGTGACAGAAAAAAGAATTTTAAAAGCTAGCGAAATTTCTGGCTAGCCTTCCCCAACCGGCAGTTGACAACGCGTAATGCCCAGGTTTAAATGTACTTTTTTCGGCTTTCAGTGAAAACTCACAAGCTGGCTGACACAAATACGCTTTAATTGTGAACTACCTGTGGCCCCGACTATAGCTGAGCTCTTTACAATAAACCATCACTAAAGCATTCATATGTTAATACAGTAGCTGTTTCTATAGCAATTTGTTTTACATGATGAGGTTGCCTTTCCAAGGCACAACCTCATATTAGTGGCCTCTTACGACATGCACGAGGGAGCCGTAGTCGTATTCTTAGAGTGTAAAGGAGTATATCGGGCCGAAACACTTGTCGGACGGGGGGACTTCTTCTGATGATCAGATTGCTTCCTGTTGTATCGCTCTGTAAAGAGTTTCCTATCATAGTTACATGGTCAAACCAGTGACGATCGGGAAAAGACCGATTGACTTCTGGAAATACAGATGACACTGGGAAAGACTAGAAACCGGCTGACCGGGTTAGCACCCCGTAAGCTGTATTCAATTACTACAGGACCCAAAAAGTATAGATGCCCCCAGGATTCACCGAAAGGGGGGGGGGGGGAGAGAGAATGATGAATCCACAGGCGCCTCATTGAAATCGACCAAACCCGTTACACGGACTTCGAGCTCTGAACAACGGCTGGAATTTCCATGTGCCTGTGGTAGGGAATTCTCTACTCAGAGAGGAATGAAAATCCACCGAACGAAAAAGGGGTGTGGGAGGTCATCTGGGGGAGATCAACCGCGCTCTGTGTAGACGGATAAGACGTTAGAAGAACGCAGCCAGGAATCAATCCACAGTGCTGAGTACATTCAAGTTGATCTGCCTGATGATGATCTCACACACTTCTTCAACGGGAAGAGAGATGCAATCAAGTTTCCACCTGCCAGTGCAAAAGGGCTTTGGGAACAGCTGGACGAAGCCTTGGCAAAAAAATTGGATAACAACCGGAAGCAGATAACTTTGGAGAAGAAGCTGGACATCTTCGGCGACGTAATATATCTGCACTGTCGCAAAGTGTTCGGAGTGAGGGAGGTAAGGGAAAGTAACCCACCACGAAAAAGTAGAAAACAAATTAAAATAGAAGAAATCAGGAAACAGAAGAAGCATGCCCGAAAACTTTTCAAGAACGCAGTTGCCACAGAGAAGGAAGGGTTACGACAGGTTTGGGAGCACCTGAAAGGCCAACATAATGCCCTTTGTAGAGCAGAAAGGTTGTGCAGGAAGAGAAGGAAGACTCGAAGGGATAGGGAAAGATTCTTCAGGGAGCCCTTCAAGTTTGCCAAAGAACTGTTTGAGCAGCCACGGTCGGGTACGCTAAACATCAAGAAAGAAGACCTGGAAGAACACCTTAGAATGACATATTCAGATGGTCGCAGAGATGAGCCGCTCAGCAGCATGGCAGGCCTTAAATGGCCGAGTAAGCCAGGAGCTGAATTTAACACCAAGCCCCCAACGGTGCAAGAGGTAGAAAGCATTGTCCAGAAAGCTCGGTGCAAGTCAGCTCCAGGTCCTAATGGTGTTCCATATGTGGTGTATAAGAGATGCCCTGAAGTGCTCAAACGACTGCTCCGTTTACTGAAGAATGCGTGGAAAACCCAGCTTGTAAGCAAGGAATGGAGAAAGGCGAACGGAGTCTACATCTCGAAGGAGCAAAATTCCACAGACATCAGTCAGTTCAGGCCAATCTCACTACTCAATGTGGAAGGGAAGATATTCTTCTCAGTGATGGCGAAAAGACTCACTACATACCTCTTGGCAAATGGGTACATTGACACTACCATTCAGAAAGGAGGTATCCCAGGTACACCAGGATGTCTAGAGCATGCCACAATGATCTGGGAAGCAATCCAAAAGGCAAAGTCTGACAGAACAAACCTCCATATAATCTGGTTGGATCTAGCGAATGCTAATGGATCCGTTCCACACCAGATGTTGTGGCAGACCCTATAACTATATCATGTTCCACAAGAGATTGCAGGAATGCTGAAGCTGTATTTCGCAGGGTTTGCTGTCAGATTTTCAACCAGAGAGTACACAACGAAGTGGATTGGCCTTGAAGTTGGAATTGCAATGGGGTGTACCATCTCTCCGATACTATTCGTGATGGCTATGCAGGTAATCCTCAATGCGGCTGAATGAATGGCAATAGGTCCAAAGCACGGTGGAATGTGTCACATGCCACCGCTCAAAGTATTCATGGATGACACAACAATTCTGACATCAGATGAACATCAGGCCCGGAGGATTTTAGCACGCCTGGATGAACTAGTCAGCTGGTGCAGAATGAGCTTCAAACCCAAGAAGTCGAGAAGCCTATCAGTCAGGAAAGGGAAGATAGCAGAGGACATATTCATGGTTTCCAACCAAAGAATCCCTACTGTCATTGAGGAACCTGTTAAAAGTCTTGGCAGGGTGTACGATGCCTCATTAAAAGACTCGAAGGCAGTGCAACAGACAATAGAAATGGCAGACAGAGGGCTACATATCATAGACCAAAGCAGACTCCTGGGAAAGTTCAAACTGTGGTGCCTCCAGTTCATGTTGATACCGAAGTTGCTGTGGCCACTGCTTATATATGAAATAAGCACAAGTACAGTGGAAGCTATAGAGCAGAAGGTCAACAAGTTCATGAGAAAGTGGCTAGGGGTACCACCATGTCTGTCATATGTAGCACTGTACTGCAAAAAGTCAAAACTTCTGCTTCCTTTCAAGTCAGTTGTTGAAAAGTACAAAGTTGGAAAGGCAAGGCTTGCAATGATGCTACGCGAGTCAGCTGATGACGTGGTTAAGTCCATTCAGCCCACACTGAAAACAGGAAGGAAGTGGAGAGTGGAAGAAGCTGTTGATGCTGCCCAAGAGTCACTCAAACTGAGGGAGGTAATCGGATACACACAAACGAATAGACGGGGATTTGGTCATGGAGACTTCCGCTGGGGGTCCAAGGCATCAAGCAGGGAGCGCAGAGACATGGTAGTTCAGGAGATAAGAGGAGCTGAGAATGATAAGAGGTTGCAAAAAGCAGTGCAGCAGGTCCAACAAGGCCAATGAACTACATGGGAAGGAGCCCTGCAGAGGTCCTTGACATGGAATGATATATGGCAGATGGCACCTCTTAGGCTCAGCTTCGTTGTTAGATCAATGTATGACCTGCTGCCGTCGGCCACCAACCTTGTGAAATGGGGAAGGTCGGATGATGAGCAGTGCCCCCTGTTAGCCACTATTATAGTGAGCACTTTTAAAGTTACGCATTAAGGGGTTAAAATGCTATAAATATATATTAGGTTTCGCGCTTCACGGTATTGAACGCGAATTTGTATAGTTGCCTAGATTTATGATGACGTGTTACGTTGGCATGCTAACAGATGACAACGTTATAATTGCACCCTTCATATACTGTATTCCGTCCTAGTTGGACGTGACTTTTCAATGCTCCCGTGAATCATAGTAATTGTGTAGAGGATCTTCTATTATAAGGCAACAGGGTCTGCCGACTTGTTATGGATACAAATATCGTCTCAGTTTTATGGATGAATCATTCTTCGTTTCAAGAAGATTTGCAGGGAGTATATTATTAATAAGTATCCAAATTATAACATCGCCAAACCTTTAGTTATTCAGTACCGGATTACCGACATACGGACTCGCGAGTAAATAGCCAGACGTTGTGACGACTGATGAATTAATTACATGAGACGCTCTTATATTTGCATGAACAATATGTATATTTGATTAATGATATGTCTTGTGGATTTTCGTTCCCGTAAATAAAATGTATCTTGTGGACTCTTACAACCTATGGACTTATCAACTAACTATCGTTGAAGTTTAATCAGTTTCACCCAACATTCGCCACCTTCATATACTAGCACGATCGCTCCAGAGAATAAGTCAAATGATAAAGAGAAAGCAAAAAAAAAAAAATGCGGCCAGAAATAATGAACACTCGTATTAATGAACAGGAACTGTATTAAAATGGTTTGCAACAAAAAGGGAATGTAGCAAGGGGCATATCCAGAGAGTATCAGAAAAGCGCGGAGACGGCCGGATATAGTGCTTCATTCTTCATCAACGCTTCAGGTCATACTGATTTAACTAACCGTGCCATTTGAATCCAGATTAGACGAGCAACATTCGTTCAAAGTGGCCAAGTATAGTGATCTGGCCGCGGATCTGAGACACGATGGGTTCACTGCAAGGGTCAAGGCTGTTGAAGTGGGCGCAAGAGGGCTTGTGGCTGCATCAGTGTATGATCTATTGAAACTGTTGGGGCTGAGGGGACAATCGAGAAGAAGGGCACTGAAGAGGTTTAGTGAAACTGCCGAAAAGGCATCAGGCGGGCTGTGGAACAACCTCAATGGGCAATGGAAATCGTGACAATAAACGCTGCGGTACAGAAAACACCAGGAATTTTTCTAAGTCCACAATACGCTGAGTTTTTTGATGTACTAGTGAACGGGCTGTGACTGAGGGGCAACAGGCGGTGTATATTATAGGGGTGTCAGTGTCAGAATCCGCTTCAGGCGATCATTGTCCTCATAAGACTGTGCGTGGCCCCAGTTCCCGGGTCCTCCCAGTACAAATGGGGCAGAATTGAGTGTCTGCCTGGATGACGTCCTTCGGTACACTGTTGTCTTCGGAGTTATACCCCTTTTGCAGGGTAGAGAGTTATCAAACCTTGGGACAGTACACACACGCCAAAGTGGGCCTGGTGTAACCTGTCCCAAGTCTAGGATGCTCCCTGGGGTGAAAAAACCCAAAACAAACCCCAATCGTCTAGTACCGTGTAGATGCACGGCGGGTTGCTGCGCCATCGTCTGGGGGCTTCCTGGCCGTGTGGTAATACGGACCTTGTGTAGAGGCGTGGCGGTGGCACAGCCACCGCCGTACCATATTGGCCGTGCCAAGGATAAAAGAGTCTAGTTACTCGCACCCTGTGGGGATCAAAGAAGACGAAGTGTCAGAATTTCAGTGGCGAACTCGCAGTGGCTAGACTCGTCGGCTTCGCGATGGTGTCTCAGTGTGTGCGACGGAACGAACGGAATAATTTGTCTTCTCTTTGTTACTTTCACAATTGCCTGAACGGCTGGCGGAGTTGTGGATTAAAGTTGCTACCATAAGTGAAATGGGTTCATTTTCGATACAAGACAACAGGAGGCTGAGACGCTTGGGAGTCATGACCCAAGTGGACCCCCCCCGTAGAGTGTAAAGGAGTATATCGGACCGAAACACTTGTCGGACGGGGGGACTACTTCTGATGATCAGATTGCTTCCTGTTGTATCACTCTGTAAAGAGTTTCCTATCATTGTTTGTCTTGCTCAGATACCAGGGAAACCTGTCGGGGTCAGCATTTTGTTTACAAGGTCAATAACACAATCCTTCAAGGGTGTTTTTTTTTTTAACAGCAGAACTCCTGAGCCACGTAGCACACATTGAGAACAAAATTTAGGGGCAGGGGGAAAATGAAGGTCCCTCTAAATACGCCACTGTTGTTTCAGAGTGAGTGATTATTATCACCACTATTAATATTAACATTGTTCTTGTGCGAATCACAGGTGTTCACTTACACAGCGTGAAATAAATAAAACATAACCACTAGGTAATTAAACTTTTTAAAATATGTGACGTTATTGCTAATGTTATGTATGCGGGCCAGTAGTTTTACATTTGACAGATGGCAACCCCATAGTCAACATTTAGAAGGGTAACTGTGCCCAAGTAAGGGAAATAAAAGTCGTAGGTTTGATGATACAGTCACCATCATCGCGTGATGAGCCTGAAAGGCTGAAGCTGACGCGTGAACGAAGTGGGCAACCTTGAAAGATACTGCATATTATTTGTCTTCGTCTCTGTATAGCTCCGCATGAAGAATAGCACCATAACTGTAGCAGATCTAAGGAGAGAAAGAATGCAGTAAAACATTACGGTTGTCTTGTAGTGACGGTTTCTGCTGCAATTAGTTTTATATGCTGGTTTTGCCAGAAAACACTCGCACACAATTTGTAATCTGAGGGCCGAACGTTTTATAGAAACATGATCACCCGCAAGTTCAGAAGAAGAAGTATAATTTCTAGAAGTACTCCCAGATAAAAGACGGCTAGTCACGGACCCAGACTCCTTCTGGCGTTTGTTGTACCAAGTCCTGTAAGAGCGTTTGTTGTACCAAGTCCTGTAAGAGCGTTTGTTGTACCAAGTCCTGTAAGAGCGTTTGTTGTACCAAGTCCTGTAAGAGCGTTTGTTGTACCAAGTCCTGTAAAACAAAAATTATGGCAGAAACTATGACTACAAGAGTACTTGAAATGTTATGGTGCATGCATTATGCAAGGGGGCCATCTGCTGTTTTGATTCCGTACTCCGTAACGAACGAATAGATATATATTGGAAGAAACATCCAAATCCGAGAACATAAGGAATAAAGGACATACAGTTTGAGAGAAAAAAAATACAGAAAGATTGATCGGTCATGTAATACGCACGCATAAAACACAAAAACAAAAAATAGAAATAGGAAACTAAGTCAAATATTGCTCAGACCTCCGCAGGGGTATAGAGAGATGCGTCATACACAGGAGCGTGTGCCGGCAAACATTTTATTTATACCTCCAGTATGAAGGAAACAACAATACAGGATACACTTAAGGAAACACAATACGGGGTACACTGAAGGAAACACAATACGGGGTACACTGAAGGCAAGTCAAGATCGGATTGGTTGAAGTTATTGCCTCTGCCTTTCAGTTCTGAATGTTTGAAGAAGACAATGAGGATCAATAACTTACAGATCGAAGATTACCCTAATAGAACTTTTGTTACTACTGAGGAAACAGGTTGTTGTGTATGCTTTCAGATACTATCAGTTAGATGTATCTGTTGCCCGGAACCGCTTTTCCTTTGCGAACAAAATGTGACCACGGTTACAGATAGTGCGTAATGTTCAGTTGGTCGAATTCCGTAGCACGCCTCTATCTTACGGTGTAAAGATGTTGTCACCAGAATATAACTGGTTCGAGTATGTTGAGCGACTATTTCATCACTATTTGTTTTTGTTTTATTTCCTTGTATCTTCTGCGTCTATTGACTTGATTTGTCCCATGACACTTGGGATAGCACAGACGATGAGCACTTGTCTAGTTGGCTTCACTTCACTGATGTCTATAGCGCTTGTCTAGTTGTCGTTACTTCGATGATGTCTATGGCGTTTGTCTAGTTGTCGTCACATCTCTGATGTGTGTAGCGTATGTCTAATTGTCATCACTTCACTGATGTCTATTGCGCTTGTCTAGTTGTCGTCACTTCACTGATGTCTATTGCGTTTGTCTAGATGTCGTATCATCACTGATGTGTATAGCGCAGGTCTAATTGTAGTCACTTCACTGATGTCTATTGGTTGTTAGTTGATTTAGTTACACAACAGATAGATGTGACTGTCACGTAGGGTTTATATTCATTTAATTTCCTACATCTTCTTCCTATTCTTTCACCCGAATTCTCTCTTTTATTATCTCTGTATTTCCTTTTTTTTCCTGTATATTTTTCATCCATTCGTTTTGCGAATATTATTTTCATACAATTCGCAAACTTTACCTGTTTTCCTTTCTCTAAAACTGAGAATCGCACCTGGGTGGTATTGCGTACATGTCAGTCGCGCTGGTCGGACGATAGGCGTGAATTTACAGCATTCGCTAGACATTCGTCTGAGGGTCTCTGGCCTGGGGCGTGAAAATTCACCCGAGGGACATGGAAAGTAGACAGAGAGTCTGCATTTCAGTAAACGCATGAGGTTTTTCGTCAGGAAAAACCCGGCTTAGCGTGAAAATCCACTCCGCACTGCAGACGGTGGTCTGAGATTTGCAACTCATGCAAGCCCTCGGCCACTGATGGCTGTTACGTCACGCGATAAGCGGACGAAGGTGTTATACGGACAGGGGAGACTATTTCGCTTGGCGAAATAAGATTAGGATCCTGTGTCCGATTTTAAAGATATTGGCCAAGTTTGAAACTTTAATTTCATTCTCGCTCATAGACTCACAGTAGATAGGTTGCTCGTAAACAGAATAGCTGTTAGCGAAGTATCTCAGTTTGTTTCGGCAATTTGTCGAACTTCTAGACTTCCAGAAATATTTTCAGCATTTTTTATTCTTAAGTTGTGCGACTACCTGTAATTCTGTGGTTGAGGTAATTAATATGATAGATATATAGATTTTGTGAGTGTTAAAGTGTTTAATCGCTTAATTCATTTTAATCTATTTCTTTAGCGCAGAAGAGAAATAAAGTGGTAGGCTATTATATTTTCTAGGGAAGCATTCAGTGGAAAGCAGAATAAAAATTAAAATTTCTAGCTTATAACGGCAATTGTAGCTATTTATGAATTTAATTTAACTGCTAATACTCAGTCGAGTGTATTTTTCTAAACTAACGTATAAACTCTAGAATCGAGCCTCATGAATGGTGACGGAATACGCACGTGCTCCTAATTCATGAGGATTGCTGATTTTTTAATATAACTTACGTCACGGGAAGTTTAAATGATAAGCAAAGCTCTCTGCTTGCAAGTTTAAATGTAAGTTATAACCAGTACAGATTCTGTTTATTATATTATATGTGTTATTTTTCCTCCACACAGTGAAAGTTTTGGGGTGACCCTAACTTTACCAGCACCTAGTAGTAGTTTCCATACTTGTGAAGAAATAGACAGTCCTTATTTTGAACTACGTGGGTTTCTTAAGTACCACTGGTCTAACAGTGCATATGCAACCCGAGTTAGCCAGAAATACTGTATCCCAATAACGGGTTTTCAAAGACTGTAATGATAAATACTGGACCTTGGAGCCAGATCTTAATTTCTTCTAGAAAAAAAAAACTCTACGTAATCTTTCTGCCTGGTGGCGCGAAATACTTCAAGTATTAACTAACATTTCCCGACTATATATATATATTTTTTGTGGACAAATCTGTGGTGTGACTAAAGTGAATCCTATACTGAGGGAAGGCACCGACCTGACATTCATCATTTCTAGAAACCTACGCTATTGACACTGTGCTCTGCTAACTTCCGCGCCTGGAATAATTTTAGGTGACTTAATCAGACATTTGAACAAATTTGCACACCCAAGTAGTCGTTCCCGGAGACTCCAAGTTAAATACGTCTTTTGGAACTGGGGACTTCTTGGCAGAAGACTGCATTTTTTTGAGTCTGTGTGAAAATCTAAAATCAGTGTGTTCCAAGAGGCAGCGAGCAAAGTCGTGAGTACATGTATGAGAGGCCATGGCGGAATGAATGAGTGTACGCTGGTTTTGAGTGATATTTTCACTATTATATCTTTGACACCCTGTTGCTGTCCTATATTTTTTTTTTCAATCTGCATAATTTGTTGCTAAGGCTAGAGTTCTTGTGTTTTTGTCTTAGGTTAAATCAGATTTTTTCCGAACTCTGTGCATATAATTACGAGATAAAACATAGAAAACTCTTAGACTCAAACTCTATGTATCTGTGACTCGGGCGCCATCATCTGTTCTCTTAACGGGGCCGGGCTAAACCTAGAGTTAACACTATAACGGGGCTATCATCCTTGCAACATTTCCTTGAATTTTATGACTATGTGTATATGTATTTTCCTTGATGTACTTTCTTTGATGTTGTGAGCCGATTTTTCCTGATATTATAATCGCTCTTGAACTTAATAATCGTGTTTGGTCAGCTCGTTCTAGATAATATATATATATCATTGTTATAGTTTTCCCACGTCTGTGTGTTTACCTGTCGTCACGTGTATGTGCGTGCCTGTGAGTGATAGAAATATACGTAATATGTATATTGGTGTAGTCTGTCTGACGCTGTAACAACTGTTGTAGAAGATAGGTGAGAGAGAGAAGAAGTCTTTTCGCTTTCAGAGACAGCCACTATATCAAAATCTATCATCTCACGTGTGTGGAAATTCTATTACCTTTCACTAACTCTCACTGAGTCTATCACCTATTCAAACCTATTCAGAAGGGACCAAACCTAGTCTTAATTCTCCTATCGAAAATCTACGACAAATGGGTTCTCTTCCGTAGGATTTTTGAACTTAGAATAGGAAGACGAGTACGACAAACGTGGACTCGTCTATCTGGATTTTGTATTTTAAGATTCTTTATTCTGATATAGAGTAAGAGTGTGATGTCTTGTGACTGTGTATCTTTTAAAAATAATTACCCCCTAGACTAGCGATCTGTTTACGGGCGTGCTGACCACACAAACTAATAAGTTTTTTTTTTCCACAGCATCTTTGAATAATATACATTTTGGTTACAGGTTGATTTTGTCGGGATATATGTTAACTGCTGATTGTAATACTAAATGCTGGTAAAGTGGTGAGTGTATAACATTCACTGGGTACTGAGGCAGAACGGCGTTTGAACTAAGTTAAGGAGTGTGTTTCGGATTTTTGTCCAGATTAATTCCCTCCCTTACCCTATCTGACTTCAGGGGCGAACTTATAGTGGATTTTTAAAAATTAAGGGATTATTTTTCTCTTTGATTTTTGCAATATTCTTTTGCTTTTCCACTGTAGCAACTTATTTTTCAGTTGTAATCTTAACTACCATTTAGTTGGCGTAGTCGTGTTTTGCATTAAGTGCTTTATTGCCGATAATAGCAGCGATAGTTAGATTTTATTTTGGAGGAGGTATCCCAGGGTTAAGGATATCATCTTTTGAATTTTTGGTTTTTTTTTTCTCGTAAGTGGTAGGAACCAGGTTATTCTTTTTCCTATTTTCTATTTCCACGTGTCTCAGTCACTGACATAATATGGCCGAGAGGGCAAAGCTTAGACAACTTCTCAGGGACGAAGCGAGAGAGGAGGGACTGGAAGGCGAAGAAGCGAAAGCATTTGTCAGAGACGAACTCGAGAGATATGATGCGGAGAGGAAAGCAGCTGAAGCTAGAGAGCAGAAGAAGATGGATGAGGAAATGGAAATTCGCAGGATGCAGCATGAGGAAAGAGAGAAGGAGAGACAGCAGGAGAAGGAGAGGGAGGAGAGACAGCTTGAGGAAAAAGAGAAACAGAGACAGCACGAGTTGGCTCTTAAAACTCTAGAATTCCAAAGTCGTGGTGCTGCCTCTACCTCCAGCAATGGAGAGTCTTCTCCTCATTCTTCCTTAACTGACCCTGCTAACACTCAATCTCTTCAACTAAATACTATGTCTTTCACTCTTGAGTCTTTCCCTTGTCCAAATGAGAAGATTGACACATGGTTAGAAAAATTTGAGAAAATTGCAACTCTGTACGGGTTAGAGAGGTCGCGTTGGAATATGAAACTTTCCCAGGCCCTAAAAGGTTCTGCTTATGATGTTTATTCTAAGCTGGAAAGTAGCCAACAAGACGACTACGATGTGTTGAAGAAAGCGTTACTGGAGCGCTTTGAAATGAACGCTCGCAAATTTTTGCAACTGTTTCGCAACAGCAGAAAGGAGAATTCTGAATCTTTTCACCAGTTCTCTTCCCGTCTAAAGGGATATTTGACAAAGTGCCTTGAGCTCTCGCAGCTCCCCTCTACCTACGAAGGTCTTGAGGAATTTGTTTTAACAGAACAAATAAAGAACACATTGTCTGCGGATACCCGGAGATTTCTCGCTGAGCAGGGGGGCAGAAAAACTTGAAGACATTTTGGAAAAGTCTGAGCGTTATCACAATGCGCTGGCTGAACTACCGGCCACAAAGCGGAAACCGACAGAGGAGCATTTTCGAAAACATAACCTTGAGCAATCTTCTCAGGCTTCTAACCTAGATAACCACAGAGAAACTGGACCTCAAAACCCCCCTCCTGAAAAATCCAAGTTCTACAAGAACAAGTACCCCAACCACCCCAAACAGTCTGATCAACCCGACCGCCCTACATGGCAGCGTAGCCAGAAAGGTCAAGGTGGCAAAGGGAGAACCCCTGAGCACGGGACATATGATCAGACCGAGCACACCGAGCCGAAACGCATCGGATGCTTATTGACAGTCTCGCAAGGCGGAATTATTGACAGTGATTCCCAACCTGTTGGGGATAGACCCTCAACGCGAGGTATTGTTACTTTGAACGGTTCTCAAACTTCTTGCTTATTTGACACGGGGCTTTCTTATGATTGCATTGTTGCCAGAAAGCTGGTTAAACCCGGTCAAGAGACAGGAGAGACCGTCAAACTTTGTGGAGTTCGTAAGAGTGATGCACCTACAGCGCTTCCCATCGCATTGGTGGAGATACACTCTGACTTTGTCAGAGGTGTGATCAAAGCAGCTGTTATGGATGATCCCATCTACCCAGTCATACTTGGCGGGAGATACGTATGTATTGGGAAACCGGAAGAGCCGATTGTGGCAGCAGTAACTATAAGAGGGCAAACCAAGAAGGAACGGGAGCCTGCGCCAAATTTGTTACCTATGGAACTTAAAGAAGCGCAATACAAGGACCCTACCTTGGCACCCTGCTTTAGGAAACTGCCCATGGCGAAGGAACCAAAACAGCACGGGGACATTTTTTCTGAGGATGGCGTACTTTATCGGAGAACGGGCAAGCCTGACCAAGGTTACAACCAGCTCCTAGTACCGAAACAGTACAGAAGCCAAATCCTAGAAATGGGGCACTCTCTTCCCTTTAGCGGACATATGGGACAGAACGCCACAAACCAACGTATAACCACTCATTATTGGTGGCCAGGAGTAAATACTGATATTATCAGATATGTCAAATCCTGTGCCCAGTGCCAACGTGTACCACCCAAGCAACGAGCACCCCCAGTCCACATGGGTGAAATGCCAATAATGGGAACACCATTCGAACGGGTTGTGATCGACATTTTAGGGCCTTTCGAAAGGACTAAAAGAAGGAACAGGTTCATCCTGACCTTAGTCGATACATGCACTTTATGGGCAGAAGCTATCCCGCTAACATGCGCAGATGCCAAGCATGTCGCAGAAGCCCTCGTGCAGATTTTCACTCGGTTGGGATTCCCTCAGCAAGTGTTGGCGGATAATGGATCTCCATACCGAAACCTGTTGATGGATGAGATCGTTAAGATCTTGAGGACCCAGCACATCCACACTAAGCCATATACTCCGGCCGGAAATGGGCTCGTGGAACGTGCTAATGGAAACCTCACCATGATGCTAAGTAAGCTGGCACAAGTGAAACCTGAAGATTGGGATCTCTGTATTCCTGCAGCATTATTTGGCTACAGAGAATCTCCTCATACTTCTACAGGATTTCCGCCAGCTACACTCTTATTCGGCAGACCCATTAAGGGCCCGCTTGAAGCCTTACTTCATTCTCTGACAGACGAGAAGGCTGATGAGACAGTTGTCTCAGCCAGCAAATATGTGTCGGTTTTAAAGGAACGGTTGAAACTAGGGTGGGACCTAGCAACGACTAACTTTAAGCGAGCACGCACCAAGCACGCTAACCGATACAGGAAAGTCGCGGAAGAGAGAGAACTGGAAGCAGGAGAGAAAGTTTTGGTGTTGCTCCCTACCGAGAACAACCAACTGAAGATCGGATGGCAAGGGCCGTTTACCGTCCGGAAAAAGATTTCTAAGGCTAACTACCAGATCTCTATTGAAGGAAAGGAGAAGGTTTTCCATTTAAATCTCTTAAAGAGATACTTGGAAAAACCAGTGCCAACCTCCGACCATCTCCTGACGATCGCCAAAACTGACGAAGATGACGATAGTGGCAGGGATATTCCACCGCTATCACAGGAAATCTTTCAAAAATGTCAGAAGCGGCGACGCTCTTTCAAGCTCGCATATGAGACATTCCAGGGGAAGGAAACTTTGAGGAGTGGACTTGAGTAGGAATTGGACAGAGATGGAGGGGGAAGATGAGAGGGAAGAGGACAGACACCCTGAAGCTACGGTTATAGGAAATTAAACTCCATAACGTAGACATGGAGTGCTTCCATATCTTAAAGGGGGGAGGCTCTGTCACGTAGGGTTTATATTCATTTAATTTCCTACATCTTCTTCCTATTCTTTCACCCGAATTCTCTCTTTTATTATCTCTGTATTTCCTTTTTTTTCCTGTATATTCTTCATCCATTCGTTTTGCGAATATTATTTTCATATAATTCGCAAACTTTACCTGTTTTCCTTTCTCTAAAACTGAGAATCGCACCTGGGTGGTATTGCGTACATGTCAGTCGCGCTGGTCGGACGATAGGCGTGAATTTACAGCATTCGCTAGACATTCGTCTGAGGGTCTCTGGCCTGGGGCGTGAAAATTCACCCGAGGGACATGGAAAGTAGACAGAGAGTCTGCATTTCAGTAAACGCATGAGGTTTTTCGTCAGGAAAAACCCGGCTTAGCGTGAAAATCCACTCCGCACTGCAGACGGTGGTCTGAGATTTGCAACTCATGCAAGCCCTCGGCCACTGATGGCTGTTACGTCACGCGATAAGCGGACGAAGGTGTTATACGGACAGGGGAGACTATTTCGCTTGGCGAAATAAGATTAGGATCCTGTGTCCGATTTTAAAGATATTGGCCAAGTTTGAAACTTTAATTTCATTCTCGCTTATAGACTCACAGTAGATAGGTTGCTCGTAAACAGAATAGCTGTTAGCGAAGTATCTCAGTTTGTTTCGGCAATTTGTCGAACTTCTAGACTTCCAGAAATATTTTCAGCATTTTTATTCTTAAGTTGTGCGACTACCTGTAATTCTGTGGTTGAGGTAATTAATATGATAGATATATAGATTTTGTGAGTGTTAAAGTGTTTAATCGCTTAATTCATTTTAATCTATTTCTTTAGCGCAGAAGAGAAATAAAGTGGTAGGCTATTATATTTTCTAGGGAAGCATTCAGTGGAAAGCAGAATAAAAATTAAAATTTCTAGCTTATAACGGCAATTGTAGCTATTTATGAATTTAATTTAACTGCTAATACTCAGTCGAGTGTATTTTTCTAAACTAACGTATAAACTCTAGAATCGAGCCTCATGAATGGTGACGGAATACGCACGTGTTCCTAATTCATGAGGATTGCTGATTTTTAAATAACTTACGTCACGGGAAGTTTAAATGATAAGCAAAGCTCTCTGCTTGCAAGTTTAAATGTAAGTTATAACCAGTACAGATTCTGTTTATTATATTATATGTGTTATTTTTCCTCCACACAGTGAAAGTTTTGGGGTGACCCTAACTTTACCAGCACCTAGTAGTAGTTTCCATACTTGTGAAGAAATAGACAGTCCTTATTTTGAACCACGTGGGTTTCTTAAGTACCACTGGTCTAACAGTGCATATGCAACCCGAGTTAGCCAGAAATACTGTATCCCAATAACGGGTTTTCAAAGACTGTAATGATAAATACTGGACCTTGGAGCCAGATCTTAATTTCTTCTAGAAAAAAAACTCTACGTAATCTTTCTGCCTGGTGGCGCGAAATACTTCAAGTATTAACTAACATTTCCCGACTATATATATATATTTTTTGTGGACAAATCTGTGGTGTGACTAAAGTGAATCCTATACTGAGGGAAGGCACCGACCTGACATTCATCATTTCTAGAAACCTACGCTATTGACACTGTGCTCTGCTAACTTCCGCGCCTGGAATAATTTTAGGTGACTTAATCAGACATTTGAACAAATTTGCACACCCAAGTAGTCGTTCCCGGAGACTCCAAGTTAAATACGTCTTTTGGAACTGGGGACTTCTTGGCAGAAGACTGCATTTTTTTGAGTCTGTGTGAAAATCTAAAATCAGTGTGTTCCAAGAGGCAGCGAGCAAAGTCGTGAGTACATGTATGAGAGGCCATGGCGGAATGAATGAGTGTACGCTGGTTTTGAGTGATATTTTCACTATTATATCTTTGACACCCTGTTGCTGTCCTATATTTTTTTTTCAATCTGCATAATTTGTTGCTAAGGCTAGAGTTCTTGTGTTTTTGTCTTAGGTTAAATCAGATTTTTTCCGAACTCTGTGCATATAATTACGAGATAAAACATAGAAAACTCTTAGACTCAAACTCTATGTATCTGTGACTCGGGCGCCATCATCTGTTCTCTTAACGGGGCCGGGCTAAACCTAGAGTTAACACTATAACGGGGCTATCATCCTTGCAACATTTCCTTGAATTTTATGACTATGTGTATATGTATTTTCCTTGATGTACTTTCTTTGATGTTGTGAGCCGATTTTTCCTGATATTATAATCGCTCTTGAACTTAATAATCGTGTTTGGTCAGCTCGTTCTAGATAATATATATATCATTGTTATAGTTTTCCCACGTCTGTGTGTTTACCTGTCGTCACGTGTATGTGCGTGCCTGTGAGTGATAGAAATATACGTAATATGTATATTGGTGTAGTCTGTCTGACGCTGTAACAACTGTTGTAGAAGATAGGTGAGAGAGAGAAGAAGTCTTTTCGCTTTCAGAGACAGCCACTATATCAAAATCTATCATCTCACGTGTGTGGAAATTCTATTACCTTTCACTAACTCTCACTGAGTCTATCACCTATTCAAACCTATTCAGAAGGGACCAAACCTAGTCTTAATTCTCCTATCGAAAATCTACGACAGTGACCATAATGTCTATGCCAGTATAGAGTGCCAATATCCTGCTCTGTGTAGCTGGTTTTTTTATAGCTAATAATAACCGAAAACGGATAAATCGTGAACTCTCGAAAGAAAGAAGCCACTAGACAATAGAAAAATAGTAGAAATGATAGGCTATCCGGGGATTCGAATCGGGATAGTCCCGAAAGACGGCATAGCCTTGCAGCGTGATTGAACAGTGACAAGACACACGACCATATAAGCACCCAATAACGTACATCGCCGGACTTAGTCACTCTCACGACACTATTAGTAACTAAGGAATATATGGCCCAGAAAGATCCAGACTTTCACAGACACTATCACCTGCATTACTTTACTATTCACAAGTATAAGAAACATTAGACCGATGCCATCTGTGATGCGTAAGCTTCACTGTTACCAAATCCCATACTACTGACAGTCTTTTTATTTGGATGGGTGGAATCAAAACCAAGCTACCATTGTGTTATTTATGTAGCTTAGATATTGTAACCTGGCCGGAGCAGACGCCTTTTGACGTTGCGCCAAGTTGTGTACATGTGATTATTCCCAAAATGATTAACTTCGCCAGCAAACCTGATTCTGTCTGTCCCAGCGGGGATCACATAGTTCTGGAAACAATTTAATGGACGTCATCGTTGCTATCTTGTGTGTTGCATTGTTAGTTCTGATAAATATACACTAACATATTTTGGTGAGAGAAGGACGGTGAGGTTAGATAAACAAACATGGACGAAAATAGTTGAAAACATTGTAAGACAGGCCTTGTTCTGGGATTCCCAGGGTACGAGAAATAGACTGAGATCAAAGAGCACATCGAGAACTAGAGGCAGAAGGAAGAGTGAAGACGCGAAGCAACATTGAGCAGACGCCATTTGATACGGGCGTCTTGGCGAGGATTTGTTGATGGTCTGTACTCCACGGGTAGCCGAATGGTAAGAAATGAATTATCATAAATCGCCTGACGGTATCTCACACCAGAGACCATTATCCTGAGAATGGAAGGCCCTGAAAAGAAATGAATCATGGTTTTGGTAGCTAATAATATTTGATATTATTTTTTTAACACAAACAACTGTTTTAAAGCTTTGCTATTTTCTGTCAAACTCATTTTGTAAATCGCCAGATTCGAAGACCATTCTAGCGTTAACCTTTACGTTTCGTCCTTTTGGTGTAATTTTTTTAATTCAGCTCTAAATTAGAGTACAAGTAACACATTTGTTTTCCTTTATTACTCTTCACCTCTCAATGGAGCATATACCTTCAACCAACGGCATGCCAGGTCATCCTGTCACGTGACATCCGCTTGCTCAAGGCCTTTCCATGTCTTCCTCATCATTTTCACTTCTGTCTCCAGTTGTCTTCTCCTTGTCTTACCTGAAAGATTCTAGAACTGGCCTCTAATGTCGTCATCATGTATCCCCAATGGCTGATTCATCACCAGCTTCTTCTCATCTCCTGTTCCGCTGGCACTTGTCCGGTTATTGTCATCAGTTCCGCTGGCACTTGTCCGGTTATTGTCATCAGTTCCACTGGCACTTGTCCGGTTATTGTCATATGTTCCTCTGGCACTTGTCCGGTTATTGTCATCTGTTCCGCTGGCGCTTGTCCGGTTATTGTCATCAGTTCCGCTGGCACTTGTCCGGTTATTGTCATCTGTTCCGCTGGCACTTGTCCGGTTATTGTCATCTGTTCCGCTGGCACTTGTCCGGTTATTGTCATCTGTTCCGCTGGCACTTGTCCGGTTATTGTCATCAGTTCCGCTGGCACTTGTCCGGTTATTGTCATCTGTTCCGCTGGCACTTGTCCGGTTATTGTCATCAGTTCCGCTGGCACTTGTCCGGTTATTGTCATCACTTCCGCTGGCACTTGTCCAGTTATTGTCATCAGTTCGCTGGCACTTGTCCGGTTATTGTCATCAGATCCGCTGGCACTTGTCCGGTTATTGTCATCAGTTCCGCTGGCACTTGTCCAGTTATTGTCATCTGTTCCGCTGGCACTTGTCCGGTTATTGTCATCAGTTCCGCTGGCACTTGTCCGGTTATTGTCATCAGTTCCGCTGGCACTTGTCCAGTTATTGTCATCGGTTCCGCTGGCACTTGACCTGTTATTGCCATCAGTTCTGCTGGCACTTGTCCGGTTATTGTCATCAGTTCCGCTGGCACTTGTCCGGTTATTGTCATCAGATCCGCTGGCGCTTGACCTGTTATTGTCATCAGTTCCGCTGGCACTTGTCCGGTTATTGTCATCAGTTCCGCTGGCACGTGTCCGGTTATTGCCATCAGATCCGCTGGCACTTGTCCGGTTATTGTCTTCAGTTCCACTGGCACTTGTCTGGTTATTGTCATCAGTTCCGCTGGCACTTGTCCGGTTATTGCCATCAGTTCCGCAGGCACTTGTCCGGTTATTGTCATCAGTTCCGCTGGCACTTGTCCAGTTATTGTCATCAGTTCCGCTGACATTTGACCTGTTATTGTCATTAGTTTCGCTGGCACTTGTCCGGTTATTGTCATCAGTTCCGCTGGCAATTGTCCGGTTATTGTCATCAGTTCCGCTGGTAATTATCCGGTTATTGTCATCAGTTCCGCTGGCACTTGTCCGGTTATTTTCATCAGATCCACAATGGTGACCTTGTCATACGGTTTCAGTTCTTGTAGCTTACATATTTATGCATTTATGCAAGCTGTAACGTCGTGGTTGTTGTGTTGTTGTACTCCATGTTTCAGATCATACATTATAGCTGTGGCTTGACATTTGAGCTGAAGTGTATGATTTAAATGTTGAATTGGATTTCTTTTGTGTCAATATATTTACCAATGCTATGTCAGCTTAACTTGCATTTTTCATGTGGAATGAAATGGTCCATGTTGAATATTAATAGACGTTCGATTGAAGATGAAATAGTACGCGCGTATTGATGGTGGAAAATGTATCGGCGTCTGTCGGTTGTGGTGAATAAATAAATACACACTGTTTGCCAGTCTAGGAACTGGAGGAATGTTATAAAAGATAATGATCTTCATTGTGAACGTGACCAGTATACATAATATATGTCGAATATTATTGGAATTTTGCAGATGAGGATAAAATCATCATGTGCAGGATGAACTGTATAATACTGTATATACACATATGTGGAAGCGCATCGCTTTTGATTGACAAATAGAGCAGTCATATTGCAAAATCATTGTTACAGAGTTTTATTTGTAGTTACGTGCCATTACCATTGTTAATGTTGAACACCACTACAGCCACACTAATCGTAACACCACTTGGTCCTAAGTCACCAGAGGTAACGCCAGCAACATCCCACGACAGTGTCCTTGTTTTGATGTCGCTGTCTGTCACTCATACGTTGTCTATATTGCTCTTGTGCTGCTCCCAGTGCAACCTTATTATCGTGCTCTGGATTTTTGTCTGACTATCTTCGTTTTTTTCCGGTGTATTTTCAGACCCACTTGCTGTGACCTCTCGTCTTGTATAACTGTCACAAATACACACATATATATATATATATATATATATATATATATATATATATATATATATATATATATATATATATATATATATATATATATATATATATATATATATATATATATATATATATATATATATATATATATATATATATATATATATACATTTGTATCATCATTTAATGCTAGTAGAGGCGAGAACAACGCGGCGTGCGCTAAATGTCCTTTTCATGACTATTTTCAGAGTATCATCATTGATATATATATGCTAGTGCTTCATTTCAAGTCTTGATATTTATCAGTGCTGAAATTGGTTTAGGATCAGAAGTCCATTTATATTTTATGCTGACAATTCGCGCTCTGATATAACGGAAATACTTATGTCTGTGGTTGAAAGAGGCGTGACTTGCCATTAGAAGATAAACACCTCGAGGAAACACTAAAATTATAATGCTACCCTTACCCTGCTACAAGTAATGCAAGAAGCAAGCTATTAACGCAGCATCTACAGTTGACATTCAAATCCGGCCATCGATAATCCGGTTCCTTCAGATTTCCGGCATGGATTTCGGAGCGCATTTTTAAATTTACCGCGTTGGCGCGCCACTGTTTTCTGGAGCAGTTTATGTTTTGATGCAGCTGTTGGGTCTTGCTTGCACGTGTTAACAGGCACTCCTGCTCATTCCTTCTCATTTTATCATTTATTTGCTGCTGTATAGCCCCATTATGGATTCAGCAAATAAAAGAAGTGGTGTAAAACGTAAACATCGTGCATTGTCGATCTCAGATAAAGTGTACAGGTAGTCATTTTCTGTTAAATATATACAGAATATATAACCATAAAAAATCCGGCATTTTAAAAAATCCGGCACTCCTCAGGTCCGGAGGTTGCCGGATTTTTGAATGTCTACTGTATACTAAAAAATAAAGCTGTTTTATGACTATCACTGCATTCCGTGTTATGACAGTAAGTCACTTTTCTTGTTATCTTTGATATTAATATGACATCTAACATAGCAGTCTTATCTCTGTTATCAAATACATTGTCACGGCCTGAGATTACCGAGTCCCACAAATATGTGACATAAAAGTTGATGGTCCTCCTTAGGTAACGAACAAAAGTAATCTCTGACAAGATAAACGGTCAGGTAAACTAAATTAGGCCATGCGTCTAACTGAAACAAAGGGAATAGCTTACGTTTTGACTATAAGACCTTCTTCAGGGACATACACTCCAAAACAGAAGAGGGAGAAAGCGATAAATAAGTTAAATACATAAAAAGTAAATAAAAATTATACGACTCGCAATTGAAATCGCAGATGATACTACTGTGAGAATCTGAACAAACTTGATGGCAGCTGGAATAGATGTGGGTTATAAGAGACGTTAATAACAAAGTAAGAAATGCGGTTACTACAGTAGAATGTTCATCTTTTTCCTGGATATTCACCAGGAACTGTTGAGGAAGAACAGCACACAAGCAGTAAGGTCTTTCATCATCATTGTCATCATGATCTTCACGTGTTAAGCCTAGCAACAACATCATCGTGTGGCAGGACTAGCATCATCATCATCATCATCATGTGGCAGGCCTATCATCATCATCATCGTGTGACATGCCTAGCAGCATCATTATCATGTGGAAGACCTAGCAGCATCATCATCATGTGGCAGGAATAGTAACATCACTTTTTTCGCTTCGGAAGGAGCATAGTGCCACCAATGCAACCTTGCAGACAGCCTGTGTCAAAGCATATGTTGTTGTAGTGGTAGGTTATGTAGTATTTTGTTTAGCATGATTAGGTAGGCCTAGTAGCTTTCTCACAGTATCTTTTGAACATTCTAGTTTTGTCGAGATCAGTCATACTGTTGCACTATACCACATCCACTCTTGCTGACTTTCTGTGCGCTGCGCCAACCCTGATGTTTTTTCGTTTCCAGACTCCTATGCAGGTGTGTGGCAGTACGTTTTCCACGCCTTCTTTTTTATGTTTTTGCAGAGGTCTTATATGAATCTTTGTAATTGTGTTGCATGTGACATTCGCAGTAATTTTATCGTCAAACGAGCCATGTCAAGTAGGGCGATACATTTTTGGTTTCCAAAAAAAAAAAGAACGAAAAAATATGCATATCAGATGATAGCCAGCGGAGGAACATTTAATACAAAGATTGATTGAAAAATTTATTATTTTTTAAAATGTTTTTAATCTTTCTTGTCTCAAACGGATATTCATGAAAAAAATGCCAAAAACAAGAAGTTATAGTTTGGCTAACAAGTATTATTTTTTTCTTTTCCGGAAACAATTTAACAACAAAATAAAGTCTAAACTAGCCAATAAAGGTGACTCAACTAAGCTATAGTAACATTTCATTCTACGGACATTTGTTTCATATAAATTACTTAGACAGCAAGGAAGAAATAACTGTTTAAAAATAGGTGACTTTTTAATCACCCGTAGAAATAAGATTAGATCAGCTGTTGTGCCGTCTCCATATGGAATATCGGATGCAGTGACTCACCATCATCTTCTGTTTTTCGCCTTGATTGTGCACACTGATAGGCTGTTCTCTCCCACTGCTTGATGTTATCTACCAACATTTTAGCGTTGTCTTTATCGTATACATTTTTCTTCAACATTTCCTTCTATTATGGTTTTCAGTGAAGAACGGTATGACTTTATACATCTAAAATATTTGGTTTGTCGAATTTCGCGTCTATTCATCACTGCTCCAGGAATTCTTAGTATTTCTAACACTTCGTCTTTTTTATATTTTCAAATATGACAAGAAAAGTTCTTCTATATATCGACGTTTCAAGGGCCTCATTTCATTGTTCCAGAAGCTTGTTGATCATCCTTGTTGCACCGTCATACAATAGAATGGTGCATATGAAATGTAACTACTGGTTTCCTATTTGTTTTTATTTGTGGTTGTTTATTTATGTCTCTTGTTGTTGACCGTTTTATTTTTAACAGTTTTCAATTTTATCCTTTTTACGGAAGTTTTCAATTTGATCCTTTTTACGCAGTTTCTCTTATCATTTTTTGACAAGTTTTCAATTTCCTATCCTTATTTTACGGAAGTTTTCAATTTCCTATCCTTATTTTACGGAAGTTTTCAATTTCCTATCCTTATTTTACGGAAGTTTAAATTTTCTATTCTTCTGTTACTTTAGTTTTAAATTTCCTATCCTTTAATTGACTCTAGTTTTAAACCTGTTATCTTTGTACAAACAGAAGTTTTAAGTCTATTTTCATATTGTCTTTACTTTACTTTCACGCCTCGCGTCCTGTATTCCGCATGGCTCTGCAAAACCTAGATCTTTATGTGTAGAAAAATATATGGGCTTAATACCGGCACATTAATCTGTAAGAAACTGCCCGGTAGTTAACAACTGCTGTCATTTGGTGTAATCAAAGAAGCAACAATGTTGTACAAGGTGATTACAAAAAAATAAAGATGTGAATAGCTCAAATGGGAGGCACATATTACCGTAGCTTAAATACACTCTGATGGGAGTCAATGCTATCTCATTCCCTGTCTTTCTTAGCCGTCTACTTTGTTTCTACATTTCTATGTTATTTCTATATATTGTCACATTACAGAAAATATTTTTTTTTAAATGAGCAAACGTTTAGTTCTTCAATCCACATAGTTAACACGTATATCCAGATTTATCCCTAGGCCATGGCATATTGAGCTGTCAACCAAGTACCCACGCCTATAGGGGCGCTGTAGTTTGAGTTATATTCACGGATTAAATTGATACGACAAGGTCACCAATGTGGAACTGCTGACAAGAACCAGGCAGTACCAGTGGAAGCAGACGTGAGAGGAAGACGCTGGAGATGGATAGAAGACAGTGAGGAAACCTTTGGATAGCATTACTAGAAACTCCTTCTTCTGGCATCTCCATGTTGTAACACAAGTAGAAGTAAAATATGAACAACACATTGGAGAAGACAACTGGAGACACAAATAAAAATAATTAACAAGACGTGGAAAGAACCTGTGAAAATGGCACGCGACAAAAGGTCATAGTTGAATGCTTGTGCCCGTTGGGAACTGAAGGGTGATGAAAATGGTTATGCTGCATGACGAAATTACTCAAATTTTCTCTACTTGAAGTATTTTTTACATTTGCTAATAGGTTTGAAATACAATTAATATTCACAGTTAAAATCTACAGTCTCACTAGATTTATGAAAGATACAATCTTTGACCCTGTTTTTTTTTTTTCTCTTCGCCGTTGGTAACATTAACGCACATGTCCACAAAAACAGACTTGCCTGCGTAGGTTTATGATCCAATCTCTCAAACAAAGCACCATCAGTCCTTTATGCGGAACACTTAGAATTGATATGCGCATAAACTAATGGATTTTTATGTCAATTGCTCATCAAGGATGAATAAGGAATTGTAATTCTCCCCCCCCCCCCCCCCCCCCCAACCCTCTCCCCGAAAAAAGGCTGTTCTAACGTCACAATTGTGGAACAATGCAGGCCCAAAAACATGTGCACAGAGCAAAAGCGTCCCAGTAAACAGGGATTTAAAGCACATTTTTTAACTGCGAGACCAGGGGCGGGTAACACATAAGGTGTTGGGTTTGTGACAAAATAACCTCGAATGTCAAAGTTACCTGTGCCATCCTGTAATTCATTATGTTCTCTTCACTTTAGTTTTTCCCACCTCTGACAGTATTTGGTATTTTCGATTCATTGTTTACACTCCCTTCCCTCAATTCTTGTTATGTCGGCACTTCAGCAACCATCTTTTGCTGATTAGGGTAAGCAATCCCATTCGTTTGAACCCATATTGAACATGAGATCTGTAGAGAAAAGTGTGGTTTACTAATGTGTAACTCTTCATTAATACAGAAAGCCCGGAATCCTATGAACCTGAACACTAAGTCATAGTGGGATTCTATTTGCAAAGTATTACTCCAGACAACGTTTAAGAGGCATCTTAATCCAGTTGCCTTAACTATTTCTCTGAGCCAGAAGTCAGTCTGTATTCCCAAAGAAATTTGTGGTAAGTTGTACATTTTGTAATTCTATATTTTGCATTTAGAAACATGTGTAAATTGCTAATGGATGTCCAAGTCATTCGAAACTGGCAACCTCCTCATATAGAATAATGATTTCATAAACCACCAATGCAAGAGCTCGTGACTGCTTTATGCGGGTTTCTCATAGAGTGCCAAAAGCAGAGGTAGTCCCATGTTATATATAGAGCAGGAAGTGGATGATGATAGAACTAATGTCTTCTTCTTCTTCTTTGATCCATAGCTGCCGACCGTCAAAGCAGTCAGTGGCCATCACGCCCGGTGGCGTCTTGTATGGCAACAACAAATTGATTCCACTTTGCTCGGTCGGTGGCCATCCTTCGTACAGTGCCCCAACTCTGGTTCATTCTTTGCATCTCAGCCTCCACAGTACTCCGCCAAGTTGTTTTTGGTCGGCCTCTTTTTCGTTTTCCTTCAGGGGTCCATAGCATAGCTGTTCTTTTGATAGCACTGGGGTCTCTTCTGAGGACATGGCCAACCCAGCTCCAGCGTCTGCCAGCTATGATGGTGTGCATGTCCTCTTGATGGCTCCGAGTAAGGAGATCTTGGTTAGTGATGGTATTCGGCCAAAAGATTTGGAGAATTTTTCTTAGGCATGTTGTGTGAAAAGAGGACAATTTCGACATTTCCTTCTCTGTAACTCTCCAGCATTCCGCACCATAGAGAAGCACAGAAAGCACACAGCTCTTATATAATCTTAATTTTGTCCTTGTGCTGTACTGGGAGGACTTCCAGATGTTGTTTAGACTAAAAAAAGGCTGTTCTTGCTTTGTTCATTCTGTTGTTGATGTCTTTGCTTGCTCCGCCGTCTGGTGTTGCTATGCATCCTAGGTATGTGAAGGTGTATGTCTGTTCCAGTTGCTGATTCCTTACTGATATGGGCTCAGGGTTGCTCACATTGAGCGTCATGACCTCTGTCTTCTTTAGATTGATGTTCAAGCCCACCTGCTGGCTATACTTATTAAGTCTATCCTTTTTTTTCCTGGATATGTTGATGCGAATGTGCTAGTAGTGCAAGGTCATCTGCATATTCCAGATCTTCCAATGTAGAACATGTAGTCCATCTTATTCCTCTTGGACTGCCCTCTGTTGTCTGGCGCATTACCCAGTCTATGACTGTTAAAAATAGAGTGGTTGATAAGTGGCATCCCTGTCGTACTCCTGTCTTCACCTCAAAGGTTAGGTTGCTCTGACCAACGCTATACGTAAAGTTGGCATAGAGGCTTTTTATGATTGACAATTTGCAGCTTGGAATTCCATAAGCCCTCAGTAGAACTAATGTACATACTTATTATATTAACTTCGTAAATGTTCAATATAAATGCAATGGATGTTTTCCGCGCACTGGGATTAACGTTAATGCTCAAATAGGGTAAAGTTCTGAGGCAGATGAGATGGTGGAATGAAAGGGGGGGGGGGGGGGGAGACTGCTCATAGTGTTTCAGGAAACCCAATACTCAGGAGGGTATTTGTTTCTCTCGTATTTCATGATACTAGTCGGTGGTACCAATTGGTATTGCTATCTGTGGAACAAATGAGTGGTATATGTGGCCTTCGGTCACAGCTAGACACCTACAGAAGACAAGTCTTAACAGACGCTGGACCATCTTCGCAATTACTCCACAATACTGCGAGGAACCTGTTGCGGCCACCAGACGTGACCAGTGACGAGAGTTAACCAGTCCATTTTAGAACCTGCTAAGAACAAGCATCGGCTAGAGCAGAAACTAACCAACATCTGGTTAAGTATCCACTTAAAGCTGCCACGTGAACTCTAATACAAAAAATCTCTACTTCAAATTTTAAAAAAGTCCTTATACTAACCAGATCATCCCTCGTAATTAAATTTTAAAGGCTCTATATAATTCACCCCACCCTTATTTACATTACATTTGTTAACGATTATTGATTATTAAATTTTTGTATCTGTAAATATACAAATCTATGGTTGATTTAATCATTTTTTTTTTTTTTGGAGGGAACTGCACCCGTATGTCTCAGTCAGTTTAAATAATTATAACAGAGCTGTTAAAGTAATATTTTTCTGAGTTAAATCAGCTGAGGGCTCATCAAAACGAGCAAATCTTTACTCATAGAAAGTCAGGAAAGATAAAAAGTTTACACGGCCTGGATCCTATCAGCCGTAGTACTTGATTTATTTAAATTTCCTATGAGGCTCCCTAGAATTGAAGCACCATTCTGTAATTCACATCTCTGCCAAAAGTAATCTTGAGTGAAAGGTAGACAACTTTGAAGACCCTCAGTTGATACTCTGAACTTTGGCCAATGTTGGACCATCACTGCAGAGCAAGGGGAGTAAATCCCGTGACAGGGTTCTACTGTAGAAAGAAACGCTGAGCTTTCCAGAGGTCTACCTAGATAAAAACATGTCTGTTTTAAAGTTTCAGAATATTTGGAATTTTAAATGCATGCATACAACTGTTATATCCGCCGGACGATCTAAGTCTTACAATTCCACACATAGAACGACCGAATATTTAAACTAAATGATACTTTACATAATTTTAACTTCACTTCAAACAAATCTTCACGTTTCTACCTCATGTAGTTTACGATTAATGTGAAGTTTTTTTAAACTAGCACGTTAACTTTCACTGGAAACGCAGGAAAAGAGCCTTTAATTCTGGGGGTCCCGCTCTTTGACATTGCGGCGAGACGGTTAGTCGAAATTTCTCGATTGAAGAATTCTTTATTTTTCTGGTTCCATCACCCAAAGATGTATGAAATTATCCCCTGATCGATCGGTAGATCGCGATTGACTGGTTGTCGACCCTTATGCTTACGAAAGAAACATTGTTGAAGCTGTACTGCACTTTGTTTTGAGATCAGAACTGACGTTTAATTCGAAGTTGATCAAACTCTGTGAGATTTATCGTGTTGGCGGGACGATAAAGATATATCAGTTTAAACCAACTATTCTAATGTTACCCCTTGTAGTTGTCGTTGTAGTTATCGTTGTAGTTGTCGTTATATTTCTCGTTGTCGTTGTAGTTGTCGTTGTAGTTGTCGTTGTAGTTGTCGTTGTAGTTGTCGTTGTAGTTGTCGTTGAAGCTGTGATGAGACAAAGACAGATCAGCACTACTACTCCCTCAGATGTCGCGCAACGCGACTAATATGAGGTTGTGTATGAGGCTGCACGTTCATCATATTAAAAAGCTCAGCAAGACCATATACCTACGTGGTGCAGTCTTCGTGTAAGGAGGCCAGGTTGTGTATGAGGCTGCAAGTTCATCATATTAAAAAGCTCAGCAAGACCATATACCTACGTGGTGCAGTCTTCGTGTAAGGAGGCCAGGTTGTGTATGAGGCTGCACGTTCATCATATTAAAAAGCTCGGCAAGACCATATACCTACGTGGTGCAGTCTTCTTGTAAGGAGGCCAGGTTGTGTATGAGGCTGCAAGTTCATCATATTAAAAAGCTTAGCAAGACCATATACCTACGTGGTGCAGTCTTCGTGTAAGGAGGCCAGGTTGTGTATGAGGCTGCAAGTTCATCATATTAAAAAGCTCAGCAAGACCATATACCTACGTGGTGCAGTCTTCGTGTAAGGAGGCCAGGTTGTGTATGAGGCTGCAAGTTCATCATATTAAAAAGCTCGGCAAGACCATATACCTACGTGGTGCAGTCTTCTTGTAAGGAGGCCAGGTTGTGTATGAGGCTGCAAGTTCATCATATTAAAAAGCTCAGCAAGACCATATACCTACGTGGTGCAGTCTTCGTGTAAGGAGGCTTGGTTGTGTATGAGGCTACAAGTTCATCATATTAAAATTTATTGTTCCAGAAACCAGCTCTACAAGACCATATACCTACCTACGTGGTGCAGTCTTCTTGTAAGGAGACCCGCTGAAATGGTGGTTCCATGCTCCATAAGGCGTAAAAAAGAAATTGAAAATGATTCTAATTTCACAGTTTAATCACCGACTGTTTCATTATAATTTTCCTCAACTATAAACAAATGACGCAACAAGTTTGCAAAGTCAAACTCCGTATGTTTCTTTAAAAAAAAAAAAAGTTTTTTCGTACCACTGCGTGTTTCAAATGTGTATTTTTTTATGTTTCGGTGAAATTGTTTTAAATTATAGTTATTGGTGTGTAAACATTCGTCACAGTGGGTGGAGCGATTATAAAACTCACCACATTAATTCAACATGAAAAGCTACTCCAATAAATTTGAGCTTTTCTGCAACATAAATTACCAGCCATTAAAACTTATTATAGCCCCTACACCAATTGATGTTCAACTTTAAAAATTTTTCTAAAAAACTACCTGATGTGATGAATTCATATTTTGCATGTAGTCTTATATTATCCATGACGTTACAAATATGTTGTTGTTAAGTCAATATCAATTCTGTATTCTTCAAAACCGTAAATTCCTTTGATCTTTTCCGAATCTTACAAGATGCACGGCTTAAAAATTAAATTTTACAGTATACTACGTCATAAATGTCAAAAGTAGGATCAGTGGCGTATCCATATCTGCTCACCGCATAGGAAACAACTATAAGTAGTGATACATTTAAATCTAAAACGTGGGGGTAAAAAACTGTATTCAAAACTATATTGTATACGACACGGTACATTTTACATGTATATCTGCACTAATTCTTCGTGTTTTGAAGAAGCATAATTACATTGTTTTATGTTTTTGATATCTCAATTAAGTTACATTTATCTCAGTCCGTATCTGACGATTCCATTAGATTAACAACTGTTAATGGCTGGATAAACTGTAATCCATCACGTTGCCAGTATTCTTCTTCTTCACGGAGCACATGATCTACACATTTCTTCCAGAATTGAAAATCTGTCTTTTTTAGGGTATCATGTGTAACTTTACAATAATTTCACAATACGCAACTGACTTTACAATGATGTCGCACTATTTCAGCTTTCAAAAGCAGACAACTGCGATGCAAGAAATGTCATGATTTCGTCTTAAAATACATATTTTTTTCTATTAAAAAACGATATTTTGCCCGTGCAAAACAACTGTACTGCTGACATGCTACATTTTAATACCGTGTGATAAACAAGCGCAAAGGCCTTATAGCTCTATCTTTTCCTACATCTCTCGTATTGTATTTTCTCCCACATTTGTGCTCTTTCATCCCACATTTGCTATCCCACATTTGCTATTTCATCGTTGTGATTACTCACGACCGGTATCTAGAGAACCGCATTTGTTCTTTCATCGGTGGTAAAATAAGTCTTTTGATTGAGTCCCTATACCTGACATTATCGTTTGAAGCCCACATTGCATCGGGATAAATCTGGTGAAAACACATCTGGTCATCCAAATCAGACATCTGGGCATTATACAATTTCTGTGGACTGTTGTTATCTTTGTTGCTCGGCCAGGTCACCACATCGGACGCCCAGCTTGGCCAGCCAATTATCTAACTACCCGTTTGTCAAACAAGCCAGGCAACGAAAGTTGGTCGCGAATTACCACACCCACGTTTGGACTGACAGGGGACAAGAGCGATCATGGGAATGAGTGACCAGAGGGGGCTATTAAGGATTGGTTGTATGGGCGGAGCTGTACGTCACGGATCCAAGAAACCCACATTGGAGTTCCAGAAATATAATACCGCGTAGCTCGCTAGAGAGAGGAGTCCAGTTTTTACATTGTGAGGAAGAGATACAATCCCTACAACGCCTAGCCTAAATACACGTGTTGGCACTCCTCCGAATAGCGGTCCCAAATGAATCGATACGTTTTGTGTTAGAAAATTTCCCTTACAGGGCCTCATTTTGACATATAATTTAAAAAAAATATACGAGTAGAAATGAATGGGAAACTACTCTTGAAACACAGAAATTGCCAATCTGATCAATGTATTGATAGAGTTATAGTTGAGCAGACAGATTGAATTTATTTTCTGCCAGCTGGAGGCAATTGTGAAAGTAACCCTTGTGTTGAAAACATTTTGCCGTCTAGAGTTCCATAGCCAGTTACGTGTATTTAGTACCTGACTGTACGGGTTGGATGGTAATGTCTGAATCGATAAATAGTCATTTGCTTCAGTGGGAGAGTAAAAGGTAGTCCCATTGCAGATACTACCGTAGGGAAGTGAAGTGTTAGAGACCTCACTATACTAGGTCATGCATAGAGAGGTGGGGTGACCAGTACCTTTCCTTGCTGCCTTTTCCTTCCCTAACTCAAGTGAGAAGTCAGGTACCCATTTACAGCTGGGTAGACTGAATCGGAGTTTCTTATTAATCGATGTGTAGCAAGCCACTGTAACCATTGGAGTTTGTTGTTCATTAACGTATACAAGTAACTAGGTCTGACATCTACAGCTGTTAGTTGTTGAACTGGTAGAACATTGTTGCTGATCTGTGTCGGAGCTGATGGTCTACCTGGCATTATTAATATTTTTATCTCAAATGCACAAATTCGAAAGTAAAAATTGTGGGTGTCTCAGTGTGTGTGACGGAACGAACGGAATAATTTGTCTTCTCTTTGTTACTTTCACAATTGCCTCCACGGCTGGCGGAGTTGTGGATTAAAGTTGCTACCATAAGTGAAATGGGTTCATTTTCGATACAAGACAACAGGAGGCTAGGACGCTTGGGAGTCATGACCCAAGTGGGCCCGCCTTCCTTAGAGTGTAAAGGAGTATACTGGGCCGAAACACTTGTCGGATGGGGGGACTACTTCTGATGATCAGATTGCCTCCTGTTGTATCGCTCTGTAAAGAGTTTCCTATCATGATATCAATTTATTCACAACTTTGGAAGAAAAGAAATGGTCGACTTCACTTACTGTATCGGAATATCGAAATGATAATGTTACAGCGAAAAAAAACTTGTAATTTTAGATTATTTTTTTTCTCCCCTTTTTAGGTCTACTACATTCACGTGGCTACACAATGACAGGTGTTTATAACCTGGGCTGAACTTTCAATGTTCATTATTTATGAAAATATTCACAGCAGCATAAATATGAATTTTTAGTAAACGGCTCCTGGGTCGACCCAGCCCCAATTGGGTACCAGAGCAACTCTGGGAAGGTTAAGGCGGCCGGCGAGATGCTGACCACATCACCCCTAGTGTGCCGATGGTCAAAAAAATATGATCTAACACCATATTCCCAACAGGCCTATGCCTCAATGGGCGTTTAACTGGATCCTTTACCTTTTTTTTTCCATTTCATGTCGCCCCTGAACCGGCATTACCAAATGAGGCCCTGTAAGGGATATTTTCTAACACAAAACGTATCGATTCATTTGGGACCGCTATTCGGAGGAGTGCCCACGTGTTTATTCAGAGTGAATAATAATTCAGTTCTGTGGTGAATTGTGTTCTTAAAGGATTTTTCGAAGGGAAAAGAAGGTTAGTAGATCTTAAACAGATTAGTAATACATTTTCGTATTCTATGTTTAGTTTAACCTCACAGCTAAATGTGCGAAAGATAGAGTTTCAATTAATTCTTTGCATAACTGGATAAGGGGAAATTTCTAGTGGTTGTTTTGAAAATGAGTGGAAGAACAGTATATATGGGAGTGTGATGTGTGGATTCATTTAAAATCTTAGTTTCGGAGGGTAACATAAAAGGTATTTAAAACTGAGTTTTTTTTTTGTTTTGGGGTGGGTTTTGTTGTTGTGTTGGGGGGTATCAACATTAGTCTTTGTGTCAAACAGAGGTTCGAATATATAGTTTCCTAATATTTTTTTTTATATACTAACAAACTAAATTAGCAAGAATAA